>JAIPRL010002788.1:0-54525 GCA_025469235.1 Pemphigus obesinymphae | reverse complement strand
AAAATCTATCATTCAAAATTCATTTTTTTTTTTTCGTTTTTTTAAACAGCTGTAACTATTTTATAAGCTTTATTTTATAATAAAGGATATGATATTCACATTGTTAACAGAGAAAAAATAAACATCATTGTAAAACCACTAACTCCCTAGCTACGCTCAAAATCAAATATGTAAATATTTTTATTTTGAATACAAATTTAAAAATTTGCATATAATTTTGAATATTATAAGACTTTAATATTAATTGTTTTAATAAAACAACATTATAAAAAAAAAACGTTTTAAATTCCCTTCATTCGTATAAAATTGTATATAAAATAGGTTTTAAATCAAAAATGTCTTAATATATTTATATAAGAATTTACACGTTTTGATTTTATAAGTCTGATAAATATTTCCTGAACATTCAAATTAAAATACGGTGGATTGGAGAAGTACTACTATATCACGAAATAAATATTGAAAATGACGTAGGTACCTATATTCCACCACATCTTAAATTGTAATACTTATTAGTCGGAAAATATTCATCAGTTTAAAAAATCAAAACAAATAAATTATCATAAAAATATCTTCTTTGAGAATTTATAGTTTTAACCCTAGAAAATCATTTGAAAATCGTAAGTAAAATAGTTTTTATACTATAGAAATTAAAAGTTATTATAAACCCATCCCCTCCTTAATAAGTCCTTTGAACCATCCCTATTTAGTATTACCAAATTTATGGTTTAAACTCAAAACGTTATTCTTTGCGATTCTTATATTTCAAAAATAAGAATTTCCAATATCATGGCCACATAAGACTGAAATCTATAACTGTAAAATATAAGTATAGCTGAACTCAGTTATGTTTTATTGATTCAGGTACGGAATGTAAATACGCGTTATGGAACATCACTTTTTCCTATAACGGCGTCTTGTATAGGCAATATACAACACATTAGTTACTTTTTGGTGAAATATAACAGATATACATAACAAGCTTATGATTGAATATACAATGTGTATTGTATATCTAATATGTAAAGAAAAAAGAAAATAAATCCATAAAACTATTAAAAATATAATAAGAAATAATTCAATACCTCTAAGAGGACGTCATTCACCCTATTTTTAAGGGATTTTGTATAGGCAGTTTTTATGAAATTGTAAGAAAAATTAAAATAAAACAATTTGAATATATTTAATATAATTTAAAATTAATTTAAAAATAGTCTTGTGTCAATACCATTTTTATTGTTGTGTAATTGCGATATTTGTTTAAAAAAATATGCTTACGCAAAATTACGATTACTTGTTTCCTAGTGGCTTAAGAGCAATTAGTAATTTGGTTATCAGTTATTATTTATCAGACATCATAGTTATTCTAATTTTCTGTACATATTGCTTTTTCTATTTGAAATATTTTTATTATTTAGATGTATGTAAACTCGAACCCTAATGCGCCATAATTATAATACTCAGCAATAAAAAAAGTAAAACAGTAAATTGAATGCGATTGATGTCATTGTTGCCCTTAAATTGCCTATACAAGACGCCGTTATTGGAAAAAGTGATGTTCCAAAACATATACAAAAAAATAGAGCTAGTGGTTTTACAATGATGTTTATTTTTTCTCTGTTAACAATGTGAATATCATATCCTTTATTATAAAATAAAGCTTATAAAATAGTTACAGCTGTTTAAAAAAAACGAAAAAAAAAATGAATTTTGAATGATAGATTTTGATGCTAAATATTTAGTTTATTGAAAAAACGATATGTTATTCCCTCCAAAATGTTGTCGACTTTTGATTTTATAATAGGTGTTTTCGCTCATAAACCACTAGGAAACAAGTAATCGTAATTTTGTGTGAGCATGATTTTTAAACAAATATTGCAATTACACAATAAAAAATGGTATCGACACATTTGAGACTTTTAAAATTAATTCAAAATTATATTTAAATTATTGGATTTTCATTTTTCTTAAAATTTCATAAAAATTGCCTATACAAAACCCTTAAAAATAGGGTGTATGACGTCCTCTTAAAGGTATTGAATTATTTCTTATTACATTTTTAATAGTTTTATGAATTTATTTTCTTTTTTCTTTACATATTAGATATACAATACACATTGTATATTCAATCATAATCTTGTTATGTATATCTGTTATATTTCACCAAAAAGTAACTAGTTTGTTGTACTTATTTTATTCATGATGTTAATTTACTTCAAGACCTAGGTAATTATATACATATAACTATAACATAATTATGTTTCTGTTTATAAGTATAGTATTTCAAGTGTTAAATAAATTCAAGGGGTATTACTGTCTTCTAACACTAGGAAATTATATAATATATTTAATATAAAATGTTCCATCAAAGTATAGATTTATAATGTATACCTAACCTATAATATATATGTATACAAATTTTAGTATTCGCTAATTTCTAAATTTGTCAAACATTATTTGGTATTGTATGATTATTATTTTAATTTTATTTAACTGCAAGTCATATTGTGATTGTTTAATTATGTTATTATTGTATAGAGGATTTTAATATGCAATAAATTACACATCAAAGAGTTTTTACAATATTTTGTTAGTTTTCAAAAACTGAAATAGGAACTAAACTCTAAATAAAATATACTAAATGTATATTTGATATTAATAGTTATATACTTATATTAAATTAAGCTATTTTAAATACATATTAATTATGTTTTATAATATAGATAAGGGCACACTAAATCCCATTTTTTTCTATAATTATTCTTTTGATATAATGTTAAACTTACTGAATAACATCAATTAATAGATATGTATAGTATACCGAAGTTGCGCTCGGAATCATTTTTTTCGAATGCAATGATTTGATATATCTTATTGCTTTCAAATGCAATACATCTACCAAGAGCATCCTATCCGATAAGCGAAGTACACCTTTTTTTTAAATGTTATTTAGGTTTTTCCAAAGAATTCAAATTTTTCCATTTCAAAGGTATCATACAATAGTGTATGGGAACCTTCAATATGATTTTGGACCATAAGCATGGTTTGTCGAGCCAAGTTCATGGACCATTTTCTGCACACTCTATCCCATGCACCATCAGTCCAAAATTTTAATTTCGTGGTCTACAATATACTATTTCAGTTTTTTTTTCTTAAGTGCTTGTCATATGATTTCATATATATTTAAATATATAATGTGCTAAATGTAATAAGATTATGATTAGGATGAAAATAGTTGTAGTAGTAGTAGTAAAATTTTTCGACCAATCATACATTTTTCAAATCGTTTAAAATAAACAAGTCTATAATAATAAATAATACTGAACGATTACATTTTTGTAATCTATCAATTATCCTGTTATATCCTGTTTTCGAACAAGACCAAAATGTATTGAACCAAAAATGCCTACCTTACCCAAATTCTGTGCTCAACAAATTAAACCATTCTCGATATGTGGAGTAGATTATGCCGGTCCACTTATTATTAAACGATCCCGGGGACGATCATCTATATCTACGACGGTCTATATCGGTTTGTTTGTGTGAATGGCTACCAAAGCCTTACATTTGGAGTTGAGCTTTGATTTAAGTACAGAAACTTTCTCTTGGCGTTTACTCGTTTTGCAGTTTGGCGTGACCCGATCCGGGAAGTGCATAGTGACTGTGGTACGAACTTCAATCACCGCTTGCTTACTCCTTTAAAGACCCTCACTCGGTCAAAGGACTTTTAAGATCGTGTTCACAACCAGTTAGCTAAAGTATACACAACATGATATTTCAATCCACCTTCCTCACCATATTTTGGTGGTTTGTGGGAAGCTGAAGTGAAATCCACAAAGTCATTCATACTTTAGTCCATCGGCACACACAGATTAACCAGTGAAGATCTAATGACATTGCTTACCCAAATTGAAGCAGCTCTGAATTCGAGACCACTAGGTGCATTGAGCAACGATCCGTTTCACTGTGTTAACACCAAATCATTTCTTGACGCTTAAGCCATCTACGACTTAACCTGAGCCTCATTTAGATGTGATCCCACTGTCGAAGTTACAATGATAGCGCCTTATAACCGATCTCCATCGCCACTTCTGGGAGAGATGAAAAACCTATCCAGTTTACAACAAGTAGTAGTTTATAATAGTTTACTTTTGGCGACCTTGTTCTTATCAAAGAAGCTACTCATCCATTCTGTTGGCACCTCGGATGTATAATAGAACTACATCTTGAATCTGATGGTATTTAACGTGTTGCCACTTCATCGGGTATCCTTGTGAGACCTGCAGTAAAGTTGTGTCCCCTTCCCTCTTGTTGAAAAATCCTTCAAAGGGGGTTATATATTTGCATCATTAACGTAAACTAATTAAAGAATATCGGTTGCGTCAGTGCTCGATAAACCGGCCGGCAATTAATTTACTCCGTCCGTTCCTCTTCTGTTCCTTACTTATTTGAATTATACTGTTTTGTGTAACTATTGTATTTTTATCTTTTCATATCTATTTTTATTTTTCTCTGTCTATTATTATTATTATTAGTAGTAGTAGTATTTAAATTGTCGTCGTTCCGCGTTCGCCACTGTGGCAACATGTACCTATAATTTTGTCGTCTCCTTATAATTTCGTATTTTATCGTTCACTATCGTGGTAAAACAAACTATATTATATATGTTATTATATTTCCTCTTTGTTTTCGTAGTGTATAAAAACAGTAATCAATAATCGTTGTAACATTTTTCTCGTTATATTTTAAAAGTGTAAGTACACTGTACCTATATACCGAGTGCCATTAATCAAATCAATCAAAAATAAACAATCAATTGTACATATCCCAAGTGAGTTATTTATTACCATCTTTAACTTTTCTTGTCGTTTCACCATAATTTTGACGATTCAACACATCGATCAATTCTGGGTGTTTTGTGAGTACAAATATTAATCCACCGAGATCGGGATTTGTGTCAGAATCCAGGTTCACGTAAGACCTATATCGGCCATCAAGGTCGTCCAATTGTATTGTTCACCGGATCTCGGAACCACATCAATCAGTTGCCGACCAACAGCTAAGTCTAGTTTTAAGTATTGTTCTTGTATATGAATTAAATTGATTATACTCATTCCTCACATTTGTTCCTCCTCTCATTTTCTCATTTGATTATCCTCAGTCCTTATATTTGTCGCTTCCTCTCATTTTTTTTTTTTTTTTTTTTTTTGTTCCCTTATTGTCATCGTTGCACGTTACACGCCTGCGCGTGACACGTAAACAAAGTTGCCTACCTACTATCGGTACGGCGTTAGCAATGCGAGTACGTTGTCTACCCACGCAAATTAAGGAATAGTTACGTTAGGTTGCCTGCCCAACAAACTTTCAGGAAAAATTTATTTTTATTTTATCGTGTACCCACTGGTCTTTCGGTCTGTCCGTGCTCTCCACACAAACACAAACACATCAAGATTAGTTATTAATTTTACAGGTTTCAGTCATCAAATAGGTACATAGATTTTTGTTTGTAGTTATTCTTTTTATTAATTTATATAGGTACATACTACGTAATGTTATATATATATTATAAATATACATACATATATCCTATTATTTTTTTTTCTGTTAACAGCCCAAGGGCTGATTGACCCGCATACCACCATTCTTCCAGCTTATCTGAATTCCTTTTTAAATCATAATATGTTTTGCGTCCCATATCCCTAACTACTTGACCCATGAATTCTAGTGGTGACCTTCCTCGACTGTTCTTCCCTTCTATAGATTTTTCTATTATTCTTCCAAGTAGATTATTATGTCGTAATGTATGTCCAATCAACTCAGCTCTACTAGTCTTAAGGGCTTTCATAAAACTTCTTTTTTCTTCTACTCTTCGAAATACTTCTTCATTCGTTATATAATCAACCCAACATATTTTAGGAAGTCTTCTGTAGCACCAGACTTCAAATGCAAGTAACTTCTTTTTTTCAGGCTTCCCTATTGCCCACGTTTCACTGCCATAAATTGCTACGCTCCAAACATAGGTCTTCAGTAGATTTTTCCTTATTCTCATATCTATACTTTTGAAAGTAAGTAGGCCCTTTTTTATTTGGAATGCACATCGTGCTTGTTGTAATCTGCATTTTATTTCTTGGTCACATCTTCCACTGCTTATTACCATACTTTACCAAGTGTTACCAAGTATTTATATTCCTCAACTACTTCTAATGTATCATCCTCTAGTTTTATATCTGGCCTAGCTATTTCATTGCGACTACAGGAGGATTTTAGTTTTCGATTTATTTATTTTCATATTGTATTCGTCCTTGAATATAATATTCATTGTCATTAAAATATTTTGTAAATCTTCTTCACTCTCTGTTAATACTGCAATATCATCTGCGAATCTAAGCATATTTACTTTTTCGCCCTGAATTTTTATTCCTACTTGTATTAATTCCCTCACTCTGTTAATAGCTTCTTGTACATAAAGGTTAAATACACATAGCGATAAAGAACAACCCTGTCTTACACTTTTCTTTATTTCTGCTGTCTCCTGGCTATGCTAATAACGTACTACTCTTATTTCATTCTTATAGAGGCTTTGAACTATTCTTCTATTACATTTTTCAATCTCTAATTTTTTCAGTACCTATCTGAAATAATGTTTTCCATTTCACATTGTCAAAGTCTTTCTCAAGATCTACAAAAGCTATGAACATTGGTTTGCTTTTTCTATTTTTTTTTTCTATCACTTGCCTAAGTCTTGCAGTCCTTGTGCCTCTGTCTTCTAAAGCCAAACTGTTCTTCACTTAATTGGCTATCTACAGTGTTTTCTATCCTTTTTAGCACAATGCATATGAGAATTTTTGATGCGTGTGAAAGTAGCTTTAGTGTTCTATACTTTTTGGCTCCTACCTTTTTTGGTATTGGCACTATTATATATATACTTTTAATTCACATACCTACATATATGTCCTATATCAGCTAATAAAGAAAAACACTATGAACTAATATATTTTTCACATACATTTTTATGTTTAACTGGTTTCACACTTTCTTAGACATTTTATACACTTATTATACTTTAATATTTAAATATATTAGTGAGAATTTTTATGTTACATACTAAAAAAAAATATATAGGTAAGCCTTAAATGTTTGCTCTCTCCCCAAGTGAAAAATAGCTCCTGAGCCACTGATTACCTTATTTTTAAATGGTTGAACTATTTATTCTAGTTTTATTGCATTTTAATATTGTATGCTAATTAAACACAAAATTGTAAAATACGCAAATAAAAACTAATTTTTTTAAAGCGTATTTTGGTTTTTTTAGACAAAACATGTATTTTGGTTAATCAATTTACATAGGTACCTATATATATTTTATTTTAGTGATGTTACAAACTGTTCGATTATTATAATTATTATTGGAAATTTTCAAACCAAACTAAAGACAAAATAGTGCGATTCGAATACCGAACTAAAAAAAAAACTAAATTTGAACTGAATTTGTCAAAAACAATGAAAAAATATATAATTTATTCTATTTTAATATAGTAATTTTTCCCCGCATTTTAATATGAATATTAATGACATATTTTTTGTTATCGTTTCAATATAATATGACTATGAATATAATATAATGTATCAAAAATTATTTACAAATCATTTATTTTTAATAAAAAACGTTGTTTAAAAAGATTTAAAATATTATCCATTAGCCTTAACGGTTTTCAGTGTAGGAAGTAGGTACATTGAAGTTATTTATGGCTAAGTAAGCTAATTATGGTGATCTATTTATTTATATTTTATAATTAAATAATATTATTAAAAATATTATGAAATATATTATTATTTATCTTAATATAATAAATATAATAATTTTAATATAATTAATATAATAAGTATAATAATCTTAATATAATTAATTATTTAAGTTAACCAACTTTTAATCAATGAAGTACTTAGTTATTTTTAATATTTTTTAATTAATTTAAATCACTTTTTAAGAAATTCGGTTCGATTCGAATTCAGTAAAATTTTAAAAAGTTCGGTTCGACCTCAAAAATCTGGGTTTATAGGTGACAGGTAACATCACTAATATCTTTATGTTATGGCAAAGATGTAAATTAAGTTATAATCAACCAATATACCTACTTATATGTCATAATTAATAATGAACCACTTAATTAAAGTAATGATTTATAACTTTATCAAGTTATCTGATGACTGTAATTTTTATTTTATAATTTGTATACTAATATAAAGAAATAAGTTACTAAAGCAAACCTGTTAATTATTTGAAGCCATTTTTCAATATTTTATAATCAAGCATTTTAAATGCTTATTTCTTATGTACATTTTAACTTTTGAATGTATATATCTGGAACATTTAAATATTTTTAAATGCATATTTATAATTTTATTTTGTATTCTATTTATTAGTCTATTTCTATTGATCATTGACTGTTAAATAATAAATAACAATAATAAAAATAATTAATAATAATAACAATAATAATAATTTATTTATAATTAACTGGAAATTGGAAAAAATGTATAGTATATATTGACTATTTTGATTGTAACTTAATTTACTCATTTTATAGCTAAATTATGTATATACCAATATAAACATAATTTATGTGAATTTAAAAATGACCAATTAAAATAAAATTATATGTTTATAACTTGTATGATTCTTATAATAGCCGTTGCATATTCATGAGGGTAAAGGACACAGATAGATCTGCCTCCATGGTCTTTATTTATATTTTAATTTAATCGTGATGTGATACTACTATTTACAGTATTTTATATTCTACTTAACTATTACAACTATTTGGAAATTTTCAAAATAACTTTAAAGTACCAACTAGAAGACATTTACTATCAAAAAACTACTCACTTAATAACATTATCTTGACTCCTAAATACTTGAAAAATATATAATACAATATACATTATACATATAAAAAAAAATTTCATTGTAAAACCAATACATCCTTTGTTTCACTCAGAATCTAATAATAAAAAGATATGAAATATATAATGCCCATAATTTGTATATATAGTACCTATACTATCTATAACTAATTTTTATTATACTTATAAGATTTTAAATAAATAATTAAATGAAACATATCTTGTTAAAAAAAATTAAGGGCTTTTTACCGAACAATTTTAAACAAATAATATTAATTTTAATTAGTCAATATTAAATTTGTATGTTTTATTAAATACTAGCTAGAATACTCAGCTTTTAATTTCTGTATCTTATTTTCCACACAAACTTTATACTTTATGGCAAATAGTATCATTCCTCTTTTTCTTCTCCTTCACCTTCTCTCCCAACTATTTGGGGTATGCCACCCTAATCCTACACTTCTACTTAACTCGATCTCCCACATCCTTTTCACTTATAACCATTAATACTTATTATATTACCTATTATTTAATTTTGATTTAAATAATGATCCGGGCCGGCTAAATCAAAAATATGTTTCTAGGCAAAAAAAAATGTTGCCATTCCTAAAATAAAACAAAAAGTCATTAATTTTTTCCAGAATTTGCCAACAAACCTACAAATTATTGACTAAATAAGGAAAAAAAGGTCATACGTTTTAATTATATTGAAATAAGATTGCATCAATAAGGATCACTATCATTTTTACAAAAATAATACCCCTACAATAGTGCCACTCTAGGTTGGAGCCTAGTTCACCTATACCTTGAGACAGCGCTGATAATGACACACATCAATAATTAAGATAAACATAAGCCAATTGAACTTTATCTTCAGTACTTTTAATTAATCTAATGAATGAAACAAACAAACATATAATCTATTATTTTTTTGTATTTTTTTTTTTTTTTCATTATAAATAATATGTAATTATTATTATTTAGATATTCATATAAATATCATAGCTCTATATTGTATGAGCAATACAATTCAAAGGTATTTATAATTTTACAGTATTTAATTAGCCTAGAAGTTCTAAAAAAAAGGCTTAATATCTCAACAATTTATACCAATCTTTACAGGCCTATAATGCAGTTTTTGACTGTGCGTGTAAAATTTAGTTGGGAAAAAAATGTAATAAACCAATCATATAAGATGGTGTAAAAACAATTGACTAAAGTAAAATTATGTAACAAGTACAATTTAAGTCAATTAAATTTATCTGTTTCTATTAAAAAATAAAATCCTCATACTTAGAAATGATTTAGTAAAACAATGGGTAATAAGATTATATTGAGATCAATGTTTTTACCAATCATAAGTTTAAGCAAAAAAAAATACATAAATATAACTACAAAAATAAGTTATATTCTTACTCACATTGGCCTGCAAAGGTGATAATTGTCAAGATTTTACATTATAATATATACTATGTATAATTATTTTATAATTTACTTATGTATAAATCTTAATTTACAGATTAATAGGGATGCCCTTATATATATTTATATATTTACAGAGAGCTTAATTTTATTTAAACATTCTAATTAGACAAAAAAAAACTCACAACCGTTAATTTCTAATTTGTTAAGTTTTATCTTGATTATTATTCTCATAAGAAAATTTCCTTAAAAAAATTCCAAAATTTGGACAGTTTTTCAAAAACTTTTACTTATAAAGTACAGCTAGTTATATGATTTCATTTTTATTTTTTTTTTTTGAAATTTCGTCCATTTCAAAAGGAGTTAATAAATTTAAGTTACCTTCAAGTTATGGAAGACTATACCTACAACTTCATTAATACTATATTTATGACACAGTTGTCAGACATTGGACGGAGGTGAACTGTGGCAGTGGAGTCTATCGGCTTGGTTGTGGTTCATTAGCAGAAGCTGCTGCTGCAGTTGTTGGATCATATTCCATAACTTCTTGATAGATAAGCTCTTTCCATTGATCTACAGTATGCTCACGTTCATCCACTGAATGGTCCCAGGGTCCTGGTGCTGGTGCATTCACTTCACTTTCATCATACCAAACATTTATATATGGATGTAGCAATGCATCGTCCACAGATATACGTTTTTCTGGATCAATTACTAGCATTCGAGATAAAAGATCTCGCGCTTGACTTGCTATAATTTATAACAGTTAAAAATAAGCTGAATTAATTGGAAGTTTAAAAAAATTGAAAGTAGTACCTATACCAATAGTTTATAATAAATTTTAAGAATAAATTAGCATTAAAACAATTAATATGTAATGAATAAAATAACTTACCCAATTAACAAATAAATATAAATAATATAAATATACATATATTTTTTTTTTTAATTTAAAAGTTATAACATAAAAAAAATATTACCTTTTAGTTTATTATGTTCAGAAGAATCTGATGGAAATAGTACATCAGGGAATAATCGGTCAAATGAATAACCTGGATAACGTGGTCTATTTTCAACATAATTTCGTACAGTTGGTTGTAACCGTCTCATAAATTCTTGAGATGGTGTGCCCAATTGTTCTATAATTAATAATTATGATGGACATTTAAATGATAATATTATATTATAATTATACTTAAGAGGACACCAAATCGACAACTTTTCAATGAAAAACTTGCATTAGCATTTTTCATCTTTATCGACATACAAAAAATGTTAGAAATACAAAACCAATTATAACTAACATTATCTGACGACTGATAGAGCCGATTTTTTATATAAGCATTATATTATTATTATATTACATGTTTTATGATCTGTTAAAATATCGGTTTTTCATTTTTTTTTTTTTTTTTTTGATAGCTTATAAAATATGTAAAAATATGCATATCAAAAATTGGCTCCATCACAGGTCTACTTTTAAATTACTTTTAAAATATATTTAATTTGTTTTATTTTCATTTTTCTTAAAATTTAATAAAAAATTGCTTATACACAACCATTTGCATTTTTAAAATGACTAATAATTGGTTCCTTTACTGCATCACTTTTTTATTATGGTTGTTTTTTATGAATTAATAAAAAATGTTATAAAAAATATTACTTTTGCATTTCTCATTTATAACAACTTACAAATATCTTGGAAACATGAAACAAAAAACAAAATTATCTAGTGACATACGGAGCCGTTTTTTGATATGTGTATTTTGAACATATTTTATGAATAACTCCTAAAAAAATTAAAATATTGTAAAAAAAGCTCCATAAAGAGCTAGATATTGTTGTTATCTATAATTTGTTTTTTGTTTCATATTTCTAAGATGATTGTAAGTTGTTAAAAATGAGAAATACTAACATGAGTTTTTCATTAAAAATTGTTTGTGCTGACATCTCTTAATAAAAATATATAAACATACCTATAATTTTATTCCACTGATCTATGTGGTCTGTTCCGGGAAACAGTACACCACCTCTAATCATTTCACCCATAATACAACCAACAGACCAAATATCAACATTTTCCTTGTAACCCATACCTAAAATTACCTTAATATGCATACAATTTTATTAGTATTACTTATTTTATAGTTTATATAATACAATATTACTTCTGGAGCACGATAGTATCTAGTAACAACATATGGTGTCATCATAAATGTAGTTCCAGCTGTTCTAGCTAATCCAAAGTCCAAAATCTTTAATGTGCAGTCAGATTTTACAACAATATTACTAGGTTTTAGGTCCTAAAATATTATTATATTATATTAAAATATAAACTATTTATTTCAAATACAATTAAATATTTATAATACAAACTCTATGAATAATTCCTGCTGAATGTAAATGCTTAATACCACATAACATTTGATATAAAAGATAAGACATTCGTTCATGATCAAGATCCATTTGGATCACCTGACATAAATTAGCATCCATTAGTTCCATTACCAAATACACATCTTGAAAATCATCTAATGTCCTTTGTGGTGTGAAAGCATTTAATAAACCAATGATCTAATAATTAAAAATAATGTATACTTATTAACTATTAATTAATACCTAAAGTTTAACATAATTTAATATAGATAAATTAATCGAAAATGTTAAAGGGGAGGAAAATCTAATATTAATGTGTGACAAGAATGCCGTGGTGGGAGAAGCAAAAGTAATCTATATATCAGGTGCCTATGGGTTGGGTAAACGAAACGGTAGAGGAGATTGCTTAATAAAATTCTGTAAAAAATAAAACCTAGCAGTGGACAAACACCTGCTTCAATCACCACCAAAGACAAAGATACACATGGAAATGCCAGGAGACATAGGTAGATTATATAGGACATAGGTAAATTGACTACATCATGGTTAAAAACAGATTCAGAAATCAAGTAAAAGATAGTAAGAATTACCCAGGAGCGTATGATAGTAGCACACATAGTTACGATGAAATGCAATCTAAAATTGAAGAGAATAGTAGTAAGAAAAATATGGTGTAATGGCAAATCAAAAATCTAAAAGATGAAAAAACAAGGGGAAAATTTTGTAAATGTACAAACTACATGAATATAGAAGAATATCAAGATATTAAAGAAAGATGGCAGAACTACAGTCATAGACACTACAACAAAAACTTTTTGGTTATAAAAATGTCACAGCAAGGAGAGAATATAATATATTATTACAACTGAAATCATCGAATTGATAGAGGAAAGAAGGAATTAATAAAAAAAACTCTAACATTACAGAAAGACAGGAGAAATACAAAAAACTAAGGAATTTTATAATTAAGAAATTAAGGGAAGCGAAGGAAAGGTATCTGGAAGGAATATGTAACGAAGTAGAGATTCTTATGAAAACAGGTAGCAGAGAAGAAGCATAGAAAGTGGTGAGAAAATTCTTTGGTCAGTATAAACCTAGAGTTGAGAGAGTACAAGATAGTAATGGAAAAATTCTATATGAACAAACAGATATAGTTAAAAGATGGAAGGATTATTTGGAAAACCTGTACGAGGGTGAAATAACGCTGAAATAAAAGAAAAGAAAAATGCAAAGGAAGAACAAGAAAAAGACCCGATTCTGAGAAAGGAGTTTGATAAAGCACTGAGGAATCTGAAAAGTAAAAAAGCAGCAAGAGTTGACAGAATACAAGGCGGAACTTTGGAAGGATTAGGGAGAAAAAGTTAAAAATAAATTATTTCAAATTATCAGATGTTTACAACATAGATAAATTTCCTTAGGATTACTTAAGTCTTAAATATACCTATTCCAAAGCAGCAGCGAAAAAGTGTGAAGAATTCTGTACCATTAGCCGGCTATCCCATACCTCAAAAATATGAAGAAAAATTATATTCCAACATATTGAAGCCAAGATAGAACATGGGAACAAGAGAAGCAATATTGGCATTAAGAATAATCATTCAGAAAAGGATTAGGAAAGATAAGCAAAACAAACATTCAAAGATTTTGTAGATATCAAAAAAGCATTTGATAATGTGGACTGGACAATAATGTTAAACATGATGAGTAGAGTGAGGATAAAGCACGCAAACAGGAGACTTCTGTACAACCAATATACTTAAATACCTATAAGTATGAATCAGCTATCATAAGAATCCAAGATAATATAGAGGAAGCAAAAATAAAAAAAGGAGTAGACAAGGATGCACGCTATCCTCAATCATATTCAATGTGTATATCCAAGAATCAATAGATAAGATAAAGGAAGAGACCAATTTGGGCATAAAGATTAGCGGTCAGAGAATAAGTATGTTACGCTTCACCGATGACATGGAAATAATTACTGAAAATGAAAAAAATTTACAGGAATTAATAAGAACTATGGATGATACATTAAACAACTATCTGAAAATGAAAATAAACGTACAAAAAACAAAAGTACTTGTTAATTGAAGAGAAGATACAAGAGTACACATAAGGCTACGAGATCAAAGATTAGATCAAGTAGATGAATTTGTGTATCTAGGAAGTACAATAAGCAAAAGTTAACAGTAAGAAAACCTAACTTACTTCAAAGAACATTAGCCTTAAAATTAAAAAAATCTATTGAAGGCATATGTATAGGGGTATAGCCCTATATGGGTGCGAGGAGGTGGAAGAGCAAAAAAGACTGGAAGCATTTGAAATGTGGGATTATAGGAGGATGTTGAAAATAAGCTAGATGGACAAAATAACTAATAAGGAAGATCTTGAAAGAATGTCGGATGGAAAGCTACTATGGAAAAGTACAGAAAAAATACAAAATGAATGGATAGAACATATGATTCAATATGAAGGATTACTTACTAAAACTAATTATAGATGGAAATGTGGAAGGAAAGAATCATAGAAGGCTAAGACTAAAATACATCCACAACAGATAATAAGAAACCAGGGATGTAATTCATATGTAAAAATTAAAAGAAAAGCGGATAATAAAGAAGAGTGGAAATTGGCTGCAAACCAATATTCAGATTGAAACCATAAAAAAAGAGAAAACGTTTAATATTTGTATGTTAATTATAATTTATAATACTTACATTTTTATGATTTACTAATTTCATTAGTTTGAATTCTCTATAAGCTCGTTTAGCATGTGTAACATTTTGAAATGGTCTAGATAATTTTTTGATAGCAACACTTTGTTGTGTAATAGTATCCATGGCCGCACTATAAAAAAATTACAATTAGTCAATTCTAGTAATATAACAAATATTTTAGTACTTACACCACCATGCCCTGAGCACCTAAGCCTTTGGGTACAAGATCAACATATCGTCTGGGTACTGAAAATTCAGTATCACCAAATACTAAAGTGTAGAACATATCGGCTACTTCAGTCATGGTGTTTGGTTTATTTTGAGGTCTTTGAACAAACCTTGATTGTGTTTCGAGCATTTTGTAGATAATCTCAAAATCAACTTTAGCAAACAAAAACAAAACAAAAAATAGTGCAACTACAGAAATAAAAAATATAATATAGATATAACAATACATTCTCATGCTAACAATGCTTAAAATAAATACTAACTACAGTACAATTGTGCTAGCAAATACCAATCATACATTCATACTAATATAATATAATATAAAATGGGTATAGTTTTAGTTTTAGATTTCTAATGAAGTATAAATTTCCAATAAAGTATAAATCAAATTTATTATATGATATCTATCTATGTCAGAATATACTATAATTTTACATGGATAATAATTAATGTTTTGTTGGGATATTAACTATTTCAATAATTTCTTATTTTAATAATTGAAATAATTAGAAAACAAAATTGAATTAATCTAACAATAAATTATTGTCTTAATTAATAAGTACTTTTTTATTTACCTATATAATTACCATTAGTAATATTATAAAATTTGTAATGAATTAGACTAGTTATTAAAATAAAAAATAAATAATAATTCTCCACTTTTTTACTATAAATTGTAAAATATACATCTTCACTTACCCCCACTTTCTCAATCACTCGCCATCACATCCCCCACCTCTTTTTCAGTCTTCCTTTCATATTTTTACCATCAACATGCATTTCCTTTACAAATCTTACTGCTTAAGTCTCTTCCCCCTCCTTAATACATGCCAGAGCCACTATCTTAATCTATTCTCCCTCATTCTGTCAACTATCGAGAAGCCACCTATACTACCTCTTATATACTGATTCCTTATTTTGTCCTCTAGTTACTCCACTCATCCACCGCAACATTCTCATCTCTGCTATACTCATTTTCTGTTCTATCTTCCTATCTACTGCCCAACATTATATTATATAGATATATCATTTTAGGTCCCACCACTGTCTTATAAATTTACCTTTTAACCTAATAGGGATTCCTTTGTCACACAAAACATCTGACACTCTCTTCCTTCACTTCTCTCCACTTCATCCATCCACACTTAATCCTTTGTTTCATATCCTCTTTAAAATATATATAAATTGTCAATAACAAAAACATATTTCTATCACAATTTTATGTTTTCAATATAAACAGTATAACCGTGGTCATAGGTTATTAGGCTAGACAACTCGACAATAAATTTATTATTGGGACTAGTGATTAAAAAAATACTCTGTGATCAAAAAATATATATTGTGATCTCTGATCGCTAATAATCTATACAATATTAATTTAATAATTTATTATCACATGTATAAAAGCAATTTTTTTTTTTTTTTTTTAGTTTATAAATTTATTTATTATTCAATTTAAATTGTGTATATAAAATAATAAAAAATGTTGAAAATATATTCTTAGTTGTGTCAGCCTTAACCTGATCTTGATTGGTTTGTCTTAACCATTGATAATGCATTTGCATATTAATATAATATATTCTAACTCTTTCACTGTCATGCTTCGCCTTCCTAAGCACCTCCCTAATTTGAGCGCTGCAAATTATTACGTAACTAATGTTTACGAATTATTTTTATTTTGTTTTTAATGTGTACAAGTTTAAACTTTGTTGTCTGTCATCAAGAAAATAATACTGTCCATGTCCATGAATACACAAATCGACACCAATGGAACACAAATGACCGCACTATAAATCAGTATAATGCAGTGTATATTGCTTTCATTTGAGATAGCGCTATATAGTGGTGAACAGATTTTTTGAGAACTAATCAGAAGTCGGGCGATGCACATCCAACGGTAAATTGTCCGCCATCAAATAATATTTTTAACACAAGCCGAGTACCTATATATTATATTATTACTTATCTGTTTATTACTAGATATCTGTGCATAACACATCATTTCTAGGTAGTTTGATAAATTGTTGGCTACCTAGAGTATTATGAAGTCGGGTAAATCACAATTAAAAGTTATTAATATAGTATGACAATTCGGATAATACAGACACTGAACAGCTTTTGTTCATTCAATTTTGACTTAAATAACAAATACTTTGTATTTGATTCAGATTTTAGTATATATTTTTCATATAAGTAAAATCAATAAAATGTACGCAGGTAATACTAATTACCACCTAAATATTAGGTTTTCATCTTATAACAAAAATAAAATCTCTGGGTAAATATTTACTATATGTGCATAAATATGTTTAAAACAATGGATATTACATTTTACAATGGGTTATCCTCTATTGCAAATCAACAGGTGACATTGTGACATCAATACAATTTAAAATATTTACCTAATATATAAATATATATTATCTATATAATTATTTATAATATAATATCAATTAACTATAAATAAACTAATAACCAATATTTTTAACTACCTACTTATGTTTAACAATAAACATGCAATATCTAAGCACAAAAGTGTATGCTTACCAAACTATGCCTTGTGCACCAGATCCGATTGGCTTTAAATTTTGATATCGTTTCAAAATAGTGAACTTAGTATCGCCCACCTCCACTGTAAAAAAAATGGAGGAGGACACTCTAGATGTCATCCTAGGGTTAATATGAGGCATACGACTGATATTTTGTTCGTAGACGCCAAAATGAACAGATATGAATATAATACACACAATATATGCTTTCAAGTTGAAATAATTTTGAAATTTGTTCACTTATTTAAATAAGTTTAAAACCTGCAATAAAAACAATAATTTATTAAAATACATAATTAATATCAATGATTGAATTGGGAAAAAAATTAGGACAAACTCGGTAAATTATACTTTTGGAGAAACTAACTAGATTTTTTAATTTCCTTCTCATATTCTACTATAATCAACTATAACTAATTAACACAACACATATTTAACTAACAATCATGATTTTTTAGTATAAAATATTAAACAGATATTATTATTATTAATTAATCTCCTACATAATTTATATTTAAATTAATTCATAACCTACCTAAAAGATTGTTTTATGAAATCAATTAATAATATGTAGATTTAAATTGCCAATGAAATTCTCAAAGATATTGTTATTATTTATCACTTATTATAATATAAAATACAAATAATTAATAATTTATTGATTACACAATATTATCATCCGTGTAAAAAAAAATGTTCATATTGAGGAGTAATTACTAACTAGCTATTAATTAGACAATCAGCTTTGACTTTGAGAAATAATAGTCTTATATTGAGGTAATCGATGTACGATATATGTACCTATAATCAGTAATGAGAAAAAAATAGAAGCAATTCTTGGTTATAACTTATTAGTTTTAAAAATTAAAACTAATTGTATGGTCTAAAAAAACGTTCAGATTATTAGATAACTAATCTAATGTATGTATAGTGTCTCTAGTAAAATATTCAAATACTATTAAAATTTGAGTTACATTAACAAAAAGTTTATACAATTTAATAGATAAAAATAGTAGTCAGTAGTGAGTGGAAGCATTTGTTAGACAGCATACTGGTGACAAGGGTGGCAGTACTAGGGATTTTCGTGGGGCCCTCGAGCATGACTACTAAAAAAAAGCTTTTTATAATATTTATATAGGTACACCATTTTTCTACATATCTAAAATAATATAATCTAAGGTCGAGAGGTGTGGCCCCTAAAGACCCTCCTTGGAACCGCCACTAACTGACAGTGGATGTATTGAATTTAAAAGCAATAATAAATAGTTTATTTCGATAAAACAATTCTGAGATGTATTAACCAGAACTATTTAGATGCAATTTCTATACATATATTTAATGATGCAGTGTGGCACAGCAAACCTTTCTTTCTGATCAGCATCACAGTGACATACTACACAAAGTTAAATTTAATTTTTTTTTTTGTTTTTAATACAAGATTTTTTTTTTATTATGAACCAGATTATATCCCAGGAAATATAAATATTTTTTGTGAAATTGTTTTCAATAAGTTATTTATATAGGTACATACTCAATTTTTTATTTTTTTCATATTTTTACATTTTTTATCCCCCTCTCTTATTTGCTTACAACTATATTAACTTTCAACTTTCAAATGCTAACCTATGATTTAAATTATAAATTAAAGACTATATTTTTATGAGAATTTTTATGTATTGATTTTTTAAATCCTATGAATATTACCAGAGTAAATTAGAATTCAAATTTAAGACACAGGCAGAATGAATAAGTATTATAATAGTATGTAATAGATATTGATAATTACATACTACAATACTTCACCACTACACCATGTGTTATAAATTTGAATGCTTATTACTCTGGTAACATTTATCGGATTTAAAAATTTCTCATAAAAATACATACTTAATTATCATAAAAATTTATAATTTAAATCATAAGTTACCATTTAAAAATCAAAACCTAATAATAGTTTTAAAACAAAGAAGGGAGGGGGAAAAAATTTAAAAAATATAGAATTGAGTATCGGTACAAATAACATTCTAAAAAAAATTAAACAAAAAATACTTATACTTCCTGAGATATAACCTGGCTTGTGATAAAAAAAAATAACCCTATAAATAATAAAAGTATGTCATTACCTATAAAAACAAAATTCTTTTAAATCTAATTCTTTTACGAGAAGTAGATGAAGAATAGCCCATATTACAATACTATAATATAAATGGAATTCAAGCTGTACCACAAAATATTCATATCTAATGGTCAAAGGGATTTTTCAGCATTCTCGTCAAAAAAAAACATTCACAATTTATATTTACATATTTGTTGGTTGCACAGTGATATGAAAAATATAGCAAAACATGTGTCACCTGCACCTGGTTAACTACCTACACGAATAGTTATAGCCATCACCGCAGTTATATGAATCGGTTACATTTACCAACATATAAAATAGTGGTGACATGGCCATCACTATTTGAAGCATGTGTATGGAAATCTGAATTTAATTGTCAAAATATAATAATAATTTGAAAAATATAATAGTAAAATACCCTCGGTAAAAATTTCAAGTTTCTAGAATCATTATTTTCATAATTGTAAGGAAATAACAATAATTGTGGTCGAACAATTGACTCCTATTCTGCATCTTTTGGTAGCTTTCCTAACTTGATATCAAAAAATCAAAAATGTCACTTCTAAGTGCCATCCTGCTCATATTTTCTACCAGAAAATAAGTACCCAAGTATTAATTGGATCGAGTAAGTTGTTTTCAGAAAAATGAAAAATAAACATAATTACAAAACCAAGAGATCCAATCCCTCATTCTACTCAGAATCTGAAATAAAACTATTTTGAAACTGTAACTAAATAATTTAAACAAATATCAATGAGGAATTTTCAACTGAGTTTCAAGCAAGTTTCTAGTCATAAAAAAAATGAAACTTTATAGGTACCAATAACTACAACAATTATAGATACAATAACTTTGCATATAATGTTTATATATATTATATTACATTATACCATATTTTATTAACCAATATTAAAATAATTATTCATTTTACAATATGATTAAAAAAAAGTAGACATACCTAATTTTAGTAAGTACTTACATAAAAAATGTAAAACAACATTATTTATTAGTTCTCAAATAGTTACTTTACATGTTTATAAATAGTCAACTCACTTAATATTAATTCACTTATATCTATAGAGTAAGTAATTTTAAAATAGGTATAAATAAGCATACAAAAGATAAATACAAAATTATGTTTCATTCCAAATTTGAACTGACGGAGCATGGGGAATGAAATAGTAAATTATCTGTGTAAGAAACCAAAATAATAAAAGTCTGTAAAATGCTACCAAAGTTCCACATTACAAAGCTTTTATTGGAAAGTAGACAAAAATATTACCTATCTTAAACTGCTAATTTTTGTAAATTATCAGAGATAAAATTTTAAAAAAAAATTTAATTGGTACTTTTTTTAGTTTTAAAACGTTAATTTATCATTATTTTAAATATTGAAGCTTGAATTACTATTATTTTATTTTACAAATTTATGAACACAATGTTTAAAACCCTATTTGTATCATAAATAAAAGTAATAACTTATAATTTTATCAAATGAGTTACTTATTTATTATTTAATACCAATCTGTAACTCCCAAAATTGAAGGATTATTCACTCTACATATTTCCTATATAGTTACATTATACAAGGGGAAAATATCGCGTAGGAGTATGGCTAGGGAGTGACTACTGTACTGCATTGGTATACACACACAACAGAAAGGATCAATACAAAGTCAGAATGTGGCTCCTCCCATCACTTTCCTGACTATAAAAACCTTATTACATTTTCATTACTTTATTAGCTTCAAAAAATTGATAATCGTGATTCTTTTGATTATGAGATCATTTAAAATTAGTTATAGATTTTTTTAGTTTTGCCCAATTTTATGACGTAATTATTTTATTGATTTTATAATAATTAATTTTTATTTTACTATATGTAACCCACTTATAATAAGAACAATATTTAAAATATATATTAATATTCATAATAAGAATACAATTTAAAAATATCATATTATATTATTTATTAAAATTATTTACTTTTATAAAAATATAAAAAAATTGTTCTGATGAAAATTTTGTATAGCATCTTGTACCACCAAATATTTCAAAGCAGCAAAATTAAAAATGAATTTGTACAATGATTCTTTAAATATTTTCCAAATTGTATTTTTATAAAATGACCCACACTTACCAAAATGTTAATTGTACCTCTAACATAATACTCTGCACAATTAAATATAGATTAATAATATTATTATTAATAGTCGGTAATTCTAAACATAAAGGACTAAAAATAGGTATAATATCTTGTTTGAACTTCATTTTATTAATATCTATGACCTATGTACCTATACAAATAAAAACACCTAATGTAAAACATTTAGTATAGGTCCCTCATATTCTTAAAATATATTTAATGTTAATTGTTATTAATATAAATTATTATTTTGTTATAAAGAATTATGTAATAGTAAAAGGATTATTGTTGCATTAATCAAATTATAATATCCAACCAATTGAAATTATTTTAAGGTGACTTAGAGCATTTTAAGTTTAAGTGCAATAATCCTTGCCTCGCCATTCCTTCTATCTATAAACATTAAATATTTATAAATAATAACCCGGTTTAATACACCTACAATACGTGCTCAGTGCTTACCAAATAATCTCTGAGAATAATCATATTTTCTTAGTTATTAATTTTATATAAACTTGAGATACTTGTGATACAAAATGTTTATAAAAAGTTTCAATTTTTATTATTTTTAGGTTTTATACTTTTCTTAAATTGCAACCTCTATATTTTTGACTTCATATTAAGCTGAATATATATATATATATATATATAATATATAATATATATAACGCTGAATATTTTTCTGCAAAATTCAATATTTGTTATTTATAAATTATAAGCATTTAATGTTTAGATAAGTGTGGTAAGAAGACAAGGAATAATAATTATTTAAGTACCCTGCACTACTTGTTCTAAACTTTGAATGCGAATAAATATAACTCTTGATTCAATATTTGATATTGATACACCAACATTTTTAGAAAAATGTTCAGCGTTGAAATATCAAGTCAATAATATAAGTCTAAGTTTTCATTAAAGAAAAGTACAAAACCTAAAATAATACTAAATAGTAAAAAGTTATATATAAAAATGTAAAAAATTTAATAAATATTCTAAATAATCCCCAGGTGCCAAAACGATTTAGAAAAATCAACTCTATACATTTGTTGTTATATGTAAATATATTATGTAACTTTCATATAAACATTTTAAAATTATATAAATATTTTTAAAAAAAAGTTGGATCATTGAGGATCACCTAACCTAATACATATACATAAATCTAATACCGAAAATATAATTTTTATTATGAATTTTTAATACATTTAAAAAAAAAAAAACATTATTTGGGAAAAAACCTAGATATATAAAAAATAAATATGATTTTATGCTTAAATAAATACAATATTCATTTAATCCAATGGTAAAAATTGTATGCATTTTTATATTTGTTAAAACAATTTACATGTTATAGTAAATACAGTATAGTACCAGTAGGTACATATAAAAATATATGTTGAACATAGTGAGGAGATACCAATCCACCGAGTTTTAAGATTTTAACCCCTTTAAAAAAATAGTAAATATACTATTAAAAATTTCCAAATTTTACTTTGTGCTCTTATATTTTTAGCCACACATTACTTGACCCAAATATTGTACGACCCCCCCCCCCTCGAGTTTAACTCGGTAACTCCCCGAGCTTATTCAGGCATGCAAGTTTTACCTATTTAATAAATAAGCAATGATTATTATCGTTTAAAACACATGGCACAAACATTGTTTCTATAAATAAGTATATTATTTAAGTACTATTATTATTATATTTATTATGTATAATTAGATAAATATACACATAAGTTTACGTAAAAAAAAAAAACCATAAATTACGTAGAGTTAAAAAAAAATTCCATTAAATTTTTATAAGTGGGCTGGTCCCAGGTCCACCAAAGCTCCCCTTATATGCCTGTATATTAGGTTTATTATATAACAGGGGTGACCAACGAGAAGAGACTTGTGAGCCACAAAATATAATGAAAAATATGTTAGAGCCAAGATTACAAAAAAAGAACGCAACAAATACATTAAAATTTAAAAACAATACCTCTTCTTCTCCTCCTTTTCTAACTATCACTCTAGTACTACACTTCCACTTAACTCTATCTTCTGCATCCTCTTCACTTACACCCACCAACCTCATCACTATCCATTACATCCCCCCACCTCTTTTTCAGGCTTCCTTTATTTCTCTTTCCTTAACATATTTGCATTTTAAAGAAATTAATCAATCATCCAGTTTAAGACTACAACTACTGAGAAAAATTGTTCTTTTAATTTGTATTAAATCAATTAAATTTAATACTCGATTTAATAATACAATAAAAATTAGACAAATATAATTGATCAATAGACAACACTTATTTTGTTTTAGAATATATTAGTAGTATATAGTACTTGCTTATATTTTATAATCATCTGAATAAAATACTTTTACCAGTTACAGTCTTGAACTTAATGGTCAACATTATTGAAATAAATTTGTATAAATATATTATATGGGTATAGTAGTATAGGTATATATATTAACTAACAGTTAAACATATTTAAAGAAATAAAATTTTTTGGATAATACTTTAATAGGTATTTAAGAATATTTAAATATAAGGTATAATTTATTCAATTACCTATACCATTCATACAATTTAAAAATTTAGAAAAACATTAAAGATCAACCCCAAATAGTTGAGAGAGAAGGAAAAGCATTAAGTAAAATTATTAAGTTGTATGATCGATTTATATAGAATAAACTTTAAAAATAAAATAAAATCTTATAGGTTGAGAAGAAATGTAATAGGTACCTATAGTAAGTGTATAAAACAGTTCAAAATAATAAATTAATATTTCTGATTAAATAAAACCTTTTAATCTGACATACCTAACCTTTATGTTTATATACTTATATAGTGAATGAAGTTTATCAGTATTTAAAATTTTTTAATAGCATAAATAAATGTATGCATGAATATAAAAATATAACATCAACCTCATGTCAATTAAAATAATAAATTGAATAATTTAAGTATATTTATCATACATAGATCTTATATCAATAAATGGAAAAAGTTCACATAAACATAACATCTTGCCATTAAATTAGAATTGAGTAGTCCAACCATTTCTATCCCTTTAGAATGATTCTCAACATCATGAAATGTTAAAATTTAGACCTCAAATTATTATTATTTTATAATCTTTAAATACAATAGATAGATTTTTAGAATACTTATTTGTTTGAATTTAAAAATGGAGAGATTTCTAATTTTTACTGACCAGACCAAATATTCTTGATCTACCATTCAATTGATCCGACCAACTCTAAATATAGTACAAGCAACCTTTAAATATCATATATGAATAAATTTCACCCCTGGTAAGAATAATTTTGTATAGGTCAAGAATTGGTGGCTGTCAGAAAATGTAATTTTTTCCACTGGTTATATCGATTTGAAGTTTTATGTATTATCAAAAACAACATATTTTACACTGAATTTTCATATCAAAAGAGTAATTTCTTTGATCTTTTAAAGCAAAAATTTGTTTTTGTTGGATATATATAAACTAGACAGGGTCACTCGCTCGCTGTGCTCACTCAGACAGTTTAATTCAAAAATAGTTTATTAGTTGATAATAAAATATTTAATTTGGACATTATTTTAAAATTGCATTATCATAGAGTATATTATACTCTATATACTATATAGTATATTATATATTTGATATTTATTTTGTGTAAAATAAGTTATAATAACAGACTATTATTCGATTGTGAAAAACAACTTTTTTGATACAAAAATTCAGCATAAAATATATTTTTTCAAAAAAAAAAAAAAGTTCGAAATTCGTGACGTAACAGACTAAATATATGTTTAAATAAAACATCATAACATAAAATATTAGGTAAACTGACAATTTCTCCTCAGATTTTTTTAACAACATAATTATTAAAAAATTACAAAATTATAACTAGATAGGTAGGTACTTGAATTGTAATTATATTTTTATTTTTAAAGTTGGATTTCAATTATAACTTTAAATGATTAATATACAAAATATTATTATAAATAATAAAATATTTTTATCATAGTTTTTTCGTTTCTCAACATAAGTTTAGACACCTTATGTCATTATATTAAATATCTGTGTAATACCTTAGCCCTGTTGGTCAACCCATTAGATATTTTTACTAGTAAAATTGTATTAGTATCTACCAAATTTAAATTAATTAACTTTTTTTTCTCTTAACAATGATATAAAATACTGTATATACCTTATGTACCTATTTAAGTATTATGCATAAAAAAATATAAATATATTACCTATAAAATAAGGCCACATAAATCATATTATTAATATAGTATAAAAACTAGGTATTAGTAATAATCTATTAAAAAGAACTAGGTAGGTACCTACGACTACTTAGGTAAATACATTTAATATTCATCTGTAACTGAAAATGGTCATGAAAAAGTTCATATAATATTAATGAATTTATGTAAAGCATTCAGATAGAATAGTTAAAGTAATAAAGGAAAAATTAATTTTTAAAGTAACATGCTGTAGGTAGGTATATCTAGTTAAATAAGTAGGTATTTTATCAGTAATGATTCATTTCACAAATATAATTATAACCCTAAATTAATTTAAAACGTCAAATATTTGAAAATATTAATAAAATATAAGTTTTTGACATTCATAGGAGTCATTCTGCACTCGTTTTAACACCAAATTTGCTCACACAAAAAAAAATGGGTAGAACAACTATTGTCTTAAAACATTTTCTATACACAATATATTATGCTCGTCAGGCAATAATATATTATAGAAACAAGTAAAATATATAATAATATGCATAAATAAGTAGGTACCTCAAATTTTGATTAATTCGGAATATCCAAGCCCGCAATGATTGATGATGATTACTGATAAGAGTACTACATAAAAACACCTTTTATGAAAAGTAATAATAAATAATTTATCTCTACACTTAATGACACATTAATAATCGTACTAAAATTTTGTACACGAAAAATTCTGACGTTTTAAGTTTCGCTCAAATATTTTAGATTTTTTAACAAAAATACAAGAAAATTTCTCAGCAACAATTCATCACCGACTGACCGACAAACACAGATGACCCATCTACATTCCAGTGCCGCCAACACAACGTTACCGGGGATTCTTCCATGAACTTTAAAGTTTTTTTGTAAATAATCCATGCTATTCTGCAACTTTTTATGTTAAAAATGATATTTATTTAATCAATAATCACAATATTTAATATTACCTATATTATAAATTGATCTTGTAATTATTTTGATTACACATTTTTTGGACCCTTTTTCAAGGAAAGTATTATCTATGGGAAAGTACAACTCTTTTTTGGGACAGTAAACAGAGTATCTTGATAGAATCCACAAGTCGTCCTGGTTGCTCGTTCTATAGTGTTGACTGATTAGATATTAATATATTATTTGTTCTTTAATTAAGACCACGGCTTTAGATATCTAAAGCCGTATTTTTATAAAATAAAAATTTTACTATCATTGTGTTTTATGAATTCATAAAATTTTATTGAAAATATTACTTTTCTGCAGGATCACCTTTCTCCAACAGTATTTATGTTAGAATCATGATATTTTTTGCAGTACTCAAAAGATAATCATATCTGCCATGGCATTTTTATTTTTTCATTAGTATAAATTTAACTAAAATTATTCATTTGTTTATATAAATTATCGAGTAGTTATGAAAAAATTAAAACTCTACGACACATAAAATTATTCTCCTTTGCATAATGCAAAAAATGCCACGATTCTAAAATATGAATACCTACAAATGATAAAATTTTATAATAATAATATATTTATTGGTTTTACAATAATACAATTGTCAATTAATTAATTATAAAAATTGAAAACCATAAATGATACCTATTATATTCAATCATCATAATAAATTAATAAACCACATAATGCAAAATACATAATTTGTTTATTATATATAGGTATTTCTAATAATACACAAAAACATATTTTTTTTTTTTATACCATAATAAATCGCACAATAATAGATCCACTATTTTTAAATTCCAAAAAAAAAATAATAATACTTAGGTAAACAACATAACAAAAATAATACTAATATAATAATAAATATATAGAACTCAAATTTAAACATCACGAACATAATGAATACAATAAATGGTTTTGAAAACTATCATAAATCAAATTTCCTCCAAAAATTGTTATAAGTTATAATAAATGTTTTACGTCTATCACATTTTATCAATGAATGACGATTTATAAAAGGAACTAACAGGTATCGGTACATAACCATAACATTGATAATCGCATAAAAAAACATCCAATATTGATTTGGTTTTTGGGAAATAAAATATACATAGAGTTCGAGATACATAAATACACTTTGGAATAATTTAAAAAATGGTAAGGCTATTTAAACATGAAAAAAAATGTAGGTAGTGATATAAAAACCATAAGAAATGTTCGGTTACAACATAATATACTATAGTACCTATCAATTGAAAACAAAATAATGAGTAATTGTTACTAAAATATTATAAACTTTGTTATGTTTTAAATAAATCTGAAGATAGTTATGTTATTATAATAAGTTTTAGCACTTATATTTTTTCAAAAAAAATTATTTAAAACCCTGTTCGAGTTTATTAATAATTTAAATTATAATGTATAATTTTGTACAGCACAAAAATTATACTAAATTTTGTAGCATGTAGTTGATGATGTTGACTGTTATTAATTTACCAGGTGTCTGATGGGCTTTTAATTGATGAAGGACTCTTTCTTTCTGCTCCTGGAGCTGGACTTATACCAAATAATCCACCAATTGAACACCTTTTATTTAATTCTGTAAAAATAAACAAATAAAATAAAAATCTAATATACTAAAAATTATCCAGAAAACTTGGCACAACAGTGGCAACACAAAACTGATGTTTATCAGTAATTGTTTCCCAAGTGTAGGTTTTCTGCTCGATGTCACCTGGTCAACGTTGACCTGTTTTTGTACAATTATAATAACATCCAGTACAGAACTGATATGAATGTGGAAATTATGTTAACAGTTAGTAAATAATACATGATTTTAAATGCAATAAACCCCAAATCAATAAGAAAGCCAAATGTTTTTTCTACAAATTAATTCTAAGAACTTTTTGATCCTACTATGTATTTCACACAATTGCCTATATTCTAAATTTTCTGTTCCAAAAGAAAAATTTCTATGGATAAAATGGTAATCATAAAATTCAAAAAATATTTATAGATAATATATAATTAAAAAATTGTAATTGATTACCAGGTACACTAGCAATGTTATAAGACAGAATAATGAAAAAGTATAATATAGATATTTATAAAAGAAATAATTATATAGGTATTATTAAGTATATTATATAATAATAATTATTAAATACTAAATTACTATTATTTTACATGTTATATTTATTTAATTAAAAAATTTAGTATCTCACCAGCTATAGACAACAATATTTTTCTTCGTGCACCTAAGGCTGTGACACCTATTTCACGCAGGTCACTTTCTGTCAATGTCTTGAAAGTAGTCCAATCAATTTCATGAGATTTAAATAAATCTAAATATAAATTATGTTAAGTTATACAATTAAACTGTGTTAATAAATTCAAGAATTAATACTTACTTATATACTTATCTAAACCAAGCATTGCTAAATGAGATGGTAAATCAGCGAATGAAGATGATGTTATTTTAGACACGGTCGATGTAGGCGTAGAGTCAAGATGGTTACTCATTTCCATTAATGCTAATTCAGACATTTCATTATTTACTTCTGGTGAAGAGTTACTCCATATATTTTGTTCATTCTATAAACATCAGAAGAATAATTATATCATACTATTGATCAATAAAGGGTAACTATAAACAATTAATTTACGTCTCTATGTCCTTTTAAAATTGCAGAAGGGCTAGATTGACTAAAACCATATCCAGACCATACAGAAGTAGGCACTCTTATTTCCGATCGATTTGGTTTTGATTGAGACACTATAAAATACACATTTAAAAAAAAAAATTAATTTAAAAAAAATATTTGTCATCAATTTTTACCTTGAGTTGCAGCAACACGTAAATTATTATAATCATAAGTGATTGGTTGTCTTCGAAAACTAGGAACACGGTTCTCAAACATTTCAATATCTATTACAGTAAATTAATAATTAATTTAAACATTTTAATGTACCTAATAATAATTTCATTTACTTTATATTTAAAAAGTTTTAATATAATAATACCAACCTAATTCATTACCTGATGATAATAAACTTTGATTGGGAGAAGTATTTGAGTCTTGAATATAATTATTAAATGCTAGAGTAATGATTAAATTGCATATTATTCAAATTATTCAAATCAATTAAAATAAATTGTAATCGATTGCATTACTTGATTTTCCAATATGATTATTGTTTGTTGATAAATTGTCCATTTTTAAATCATTAGCCAACTGTTGGATTCTTGGGCCCAATATATTCATCTGAGGCATATTTCCATGGTTACTCACCAAAGGTAAATTAATTACACTATTATGACATGGAGATATTGATTCAGAAAAGTTTGTGAAATTATTAAATCCACCTAAATTACTGAAAGATTTATTTGAAAATCTATTTCCGTTATAAAATTCTCCATTAGAAACTAAAAATGATGAGTTTTCGTTTGACACATTATATGTAATTGGGATGTTTGATGATATTCTTTCACCAGAACCACCCAATAAAATCCTTCGAGCCTCATAAATGTTACCTATAAAGAATAAAAATGTATTTTATACATTGTAAAATATTTCAACTTAGGTACTTATGTAAGACTGATTTTAATTTATTAAAAGAATTATTTAAAATAATATTATATAAATTAAATAAATAGTACAAACTAATTTATTCTTGAAATATCTATAAGTTAACTTATTTTACAAATAAACATACCTACCTACATAAGAAAATTGTTTAATGTAAAACTCTTTATTAAATAAAATAGGTATTTTAAACAATGTCGCAAGTGTATTATATATTTTATAAATTTATTACATTTCCTAAAGGTTTCAGTAAAAATCCATCATAAGGATAGATAATAAAAAAACAGTAATTAACTATTATTATTATGACTGCTTTCAGTACCTAATAAAAATTTTACTGAAACTGGTACCTAAAACAAGTATAAAATACTTATAAAATATAATACCATAGGCGCGATTAGACTTCATCCGTAGTGACAGGATATAATGACTGGTGCACAAAAAATTTTTCTTAAGTCTTTTATTTTGTAGCAACCTTAATTTATACTCTAGTGATATTATAGGTAACTAAAATATTGGGACGGATCAATTGACAAGGTTGTTTTTGAGAGATTGAGCATTAACATTTTCACTTATTTACTCATTTACCTAAAATAAAGGCTAGATAGGTACCCATAAAAATTAATAATAATACATTTAACTATAAACCACCAACTTATGTCTAATGCCCAACACCCTATCTATATTAACACCGAGTTTTAACATGGGTCTGTGCATGTCTGTGTTTTTAATTCTAAAAAATAGGATATCTAATCCTCCCTGGCACCCTCTAATTCCATCTAATTCCCATGATCCATTTCCTTTACTAATAAAAATAATATATAGTGGCGGTAATGTAAAATTTGAATTACATTGCTTGTCTCAGGTCTTATGGTAGGCCAATGCTTTTGGAAAATGGCAATAGCAGCACATGCAGAATATGCTGCCATCATAGTCATTATAATAATATCTACTCTCTGTACTTTCTTATCTTTATAAATACCTAATATTTTATTGACTTTATAACATAAAATACATTAATTAAATATATGCATTACTTACCAACAGATCGTTCAAAACCTTTTATTGAAACTGTATATATATTTTGGCTAGCTTTGTGTCTTAGCGATATATATACGTCTAAACGTTGCATTTCATTGTCGATTTGTTCGTGGGTTAGTACCATTTCGTCGTGCGGAATGTCAAACATAAGAAGCAATGGTAATGAACCCTAAAAATACAATATTTTATTTATAAATATATAACATCTATTTCTTTAAAGTCAATAAAATATGCTAAAAAAATATTACTATGAGCATTTGACGAGCTGCATAAACATTATGTATATGCCCAGTAATAGTAACACTACTCTTTTTAATAGATGGTATATTTGGGTCTTTAGCATCCGGAAATAGTATTTGAGCTCCAGTTCGACGAGTTATGGCTCTAAGTGTTTCATTGCCTGGTCCCATTACTACTTTATGATGTTGAGGAGATATTTCCATAACCATAAGTATTAAAACTTGATTCTAAATCAAATAATTAAATATAATTATTTTTATTTATTTTAAAAAACTACCAATAATTACAAAATGATAACATATTACCATGTTATTAACATGCAATATACATAAATATACATTCAAATATACTGAAATTATAATTTGTTTTTAGTAAGTTAACAAGTTAAAGTTTATAATATTTTTGTATGTGTGGATGAGACACAGGTATATTTTATAGGTTATTTTTATACCTATAAATTTAAGTAGTATAATAGGTATAATATAACAGGGGAAAATTTGAGGGGAGGTAACATGGTGATCGTCTCTCCTGGGAGTTTTTTTTATCATTATTTGAGTAGTATAAAATTAATTTTTAATAGGGATTAGCTCTTTATTTCTTAATTATCTCTATTTGTCCCCCCCTTAAATGAGCTTCAGATTCGCCCCTGAATATATGTAAATTACACAAAATATAACTTAATTGTTAATAATTTGAACAAATATAACGTTAGATAACTTACTGCAAGATTTCCACACATATGTGTTATAAGTTGCATAGTAGCTTCTTTGACTCTTATGACATCCCATTCATGACCTTTAACCATCACCATAGTTGAATGGAGCTTTGGTCTAGTACGAAACATAACGTGAACATTAAAATTTTCTTGAATAGAGGCAATATATGGGAATTGACTAGATGGATCTTGATAATTTTGAACAGTCCCAATATTTGGCCAGTCAAAACAAAATATTAATGGAGTCAACTCCTAGAAATAAAATACTATTCAATTCAAAATGTTAATACCTATATAATTATAAATAATTTATAGATTTTTTTGGTTAAAAAACCTAAAATATATTATATAAAAAAACCTAAACCTAATATATATTATATACGTTTAAAATGTCAAAATCGTTGATATGTCTATACACTTACATAAATAAATAAATAATAAATAAAAGTAGTCAGTAAAGAGAAACACTTCACTCATTAGGTAAGAAACTGGTAGTTGATATATAAGATTTAAAAATAATAATAAATTGTTTCTTCGATAAAATTATTTTGAGTAGAACTTAGTGTGATATAATACATATGTTATAACTATAACTGTCAAAAAAATAAGTTTTAAAAAAAATTTGAATAATTATTAAATATTAGAATAGTAAAATACCTACATACTTGGTGAAAGTTTTTAAACCCATAATTTTCAGAATGACGAGAAAATAATCAATTTTGCCTTCTTGTTAATTTTTCTTTACGTACGTGTTTAATGAAAAAGTACAAAATTAAAAAATGACCTCTCTAAAGTACTTTCTTGACCACATTTACTATCAGGAAATGGGTGGGATCAAGAACTTTGGTCAAAAAGTTATTTACAGAAAAAATAAATAAATAAACCTACTTGCTATACTTATATAATATATGGATATACCAACAAAGTAGGTACACATAAACACTGACATAATTTGTACACAATATTTTACTGAGAAATATTATGTTTGAATATAAAAAAAGATTAAATACTATTATTATTTATTAATTAATAAAAAATAATATATATTTTAAATGTATAAGCTACAAACGTTTTAAGCAAACTTAGCAAACTGAGCAAACTTAATTCATTAATCTTCTCAAAATATCTTGTAAAAAAAAACATTAGCAAATGTATGTACCATTTATTAAAAATTTATTTTGTAATAGGTAAGAACTCAGATTAACTCCAGACTTTAAAAGGTATGTACTTTTTTTTCCTTTCACAAGTGTCTCTCTCCTAAATAAGCCTTGCACAAAATAAAATGAGTTTTTAAAAATTAAAATGTTATTTTTAATTGATAACAAAATAATACAAAATAGTTTTAAAATGTGTACAATACCTTTTTTTTACAATTTTTACAATAAATCATAATAATTATTAATTAAAAATAATCTAAAAATATAATAGATAATTATAAAATACAATCAAAAAAATTGAAAATTATCCCTTATTTCTACATTATTTTATAAAATATGTTAACAGCTCCCTTTTTCCTCTAGGTTGATTATAGGTAATTTATAAATTAGTTAATTAACTGTTTAAATTGATTTTATTATTAAATAAATATATAAAAATTCAAATTTGAATTTTTAAATATACCTAGTTTTGAATATATAGGTACCTAGTTAATTTTAAAACTTACCCGAACACGAGCTCTAGCCAGTTCAACAGCACCACAGTTTCCAGCAATAGAAACTTGATTACTTTTTTCCAATAAACTAGTTCTGTTCGAGTCTGGAAAGTGTATGTGACAACCAGTGGTTTCCATCACTTGCTTAATGGTCAAACCACCACGTCCGATAATATGTGAGTGGTCAGTATAGCTAAGATCTAGCTTCATTGTTACACGATTACTCTATATATATAAATATAATATTATTGATTCCTCAACAATTATTAAAATAAATAAAAGATAAAAATATTCTTACACGATCATCTAATACACTCATCACTTGCATCTTAGCCGTTTTTACATCTTCTGGATAGCCGGCGATACGAACATGTGGGTCTATAAAATTGTAATTTAAAACATAAACGGTATTAATATCACATATTTACATAAGTAAATTAAACACATAATAGATTTATATAGTTTTCAATAAAAAATATATTTAAATAAGGAAAATTTTGTTTAAAATTCTGAACAGAGCAAGAAATTGAAGAGGTTTTACAATGTTTTTTTTTTTTTTGGTAAAAAATTTATCTAATCACTATATATGTACCCATTTTTTAGTAGCAAATATGATCAGGATAGTACTTAGAGGAGATAATTATACAATTTTTTAATTTTTTCAATAAACACTTAATGAAAAAATAAAATAGAAAATCAAAACAACTCGTAATTTCCTTGTAATTAAAAAAAAAGTGGGTTAAGAAATTTGAAATAAAATTTTCACAAAATATAAATTTTAGTATTATACATCATACATTTTTTAAAAAATTTAATCTTTGACGTATTAATAATGTTTTATATATGAATGGGAATATGTTAAAAGGGACCTAAGTAACAAATTTGGCTAAAACGGTTTTATAGTAAATAATTTATCTTCTTATATAAACGCATTGTGTTGTGTTACAACGGCCCTTCGCCGTATCATATTGCCTGCGTGAAATTAATTTGAAATATTAATTATTTGTTAAAAGGTACGTATGTCTATGATATAGGTCTCGTTTAACAAACACCTGGTGGCCATACTGTAAATTTCGATAGAATATTGTGATAAACAATTTTTGAGGGTAATATTATCCACGGACTTAGATCTTAGTCCGTGATATTGTATATACATATCCATATATAATAAATCTTTATTATCTAATATCTATTTACATATCACGAACTAAGATCTAATTATCTTAGCTTGTGATACATATTATGTATCATATATATGTTATCTATACTCTGTATACTCTGATAATTGTCCAGGACGAAGTAAAAACCATTCATTGCCTAGATTTTTACTTGCATAACTGACACAAAACGTTTTAAAAAAATTGTTTACTTTTTCCCAATAAGAGATCATAGTTATTTACATTGCAATAGAAATTTTTCTATAATCAAACATAAATTAAGAAAATATGATAGGATATTCACTATTCATCAATTAACAGAATTTATTATTACAAGTAGGTAGTACTACAAGAAAATTTATTGTAAATTAAATTAAATTTTCTGGAGACCAAATATTAAATTTTGGAAAATGGTCTACATTTTATAAACAAAATTGTATTTCACTCGAAACTAGACTATTTAAAAGAAACGAAAATCAAGATTTTGCAATTTCTACTTTTAGCCAGTTTATATATAACAATAATTTGATGGGATATATTACAGCTCTCCCTTTTATTGATGGTATTGTAAAACATACTTTTCCATTACTACATAATAAATCAAATTTTAAAGTTGAACTACCAAATGAAATATTATATTCCAACGGGAAAGTTCCTACCAAAATGCTAAATTACAAGATATAAGAAAACTTATGCCATATTGATGAAAAATACAAAGAATTTTACAATGGCCCGAGATGTACTGAGTTTGTACTTATCTTTTGAATTTTAGTGTTTTAAACATTAGCTATCATATTTTATATTATATTTTTAATTTTATAGCTCCAAGACTGATAAAACCAAAGTGCTATTATAATTTGTTAATCAAAGACTGATTCAATTATTAAACAGATGTTGGATTATTTTTAAATAAAAAATAAAAAAAAGTTGTTTTTTCTTTTTGTCAGTCTTATTAATTTGTTTAATATTAAAAGTTTGCTATTTCTTTTCAATGTTATTTGTTTGATAAGATATAATACTTAAAAATGTACTATATTATCTTAAAAAACAAGTGTTTTATTATTTTTAAATTAAAAATTATTATAATTTATTAAAAGAGACTTATGACACAAAAAAATATTTGACTATATATAGAAACAAAATTTAAAAATGTATTTTTACTTGATAATTATTTTAAGTACAATATTATTTAATCAAAATTGTGATGATTGATCTTAATATGCGAATTTAATAAGAGCAATGTAGTTTTTTGTTTTTCCTGAAAAGTTGTCAAAAACGTACATAGGTCCCTTCTAATAAATACCCATTCATATATATTACACTGAATTTCACTGAAATTGCCTCAGAAGTCAGAATTAATTTTTAGATTCTGAGTGGATTCATAATCACATTTTAAAAAAAATTTGCAGACTTTTTTCTAAATTTACATACATTATGGAACGAGTATAAATGTGTAATTAAATAATTAGGCATTATATAATAAATCATTAATACATTATTATACTTAGGGCTGTAGTTGTAAAAAAAGCAGAGGATATACACATAGACACACAGTATATACCATAAGCCGTCCACACTATATGTATATCACATAGACCAGTGATGTCAAACCTATTTGGCACATGTACCAAAAATAGTTTCTTGGTCAAATTTCAGTGATATGCGAAAAAAATATAACTTCTTAAAATTGTCTTTTATTTAAAATTATTAAGTTTAGTTAAATTTTGGCACTTGAACTAAAAAAGGTTCGCCACCCCTGCTATAGGCTAGGTATTACAGTAATAATCTCATCTTGGATCTTATTTATTACATGTTTAAATTTTGAGGTAATTTGTAAAAATAAACCAACCTTTAGGGAAAATAGAAATTAATCTTGTGTGTATATTACAGTACAAATTTATTTTTCATAATTTTTCATGATTATAAAATAAAAATAAAGAAGTTAAATCACAGAGAATAAGAGAGTATACGGTCTTTACCAGAAGGTATAAGGTGTTTATGTAAAAATATCAGAAGATATACAGTGTATACAATCACATACCCTCCACTACAGCCCTGTTTATACTATATAGAAATATAATTTTTGAAAATAAATAAAGAATTCTAACAGGGCAAACGTAGAAAAAAATTTCAGGGGGTATTTTATAAAAAATGTCAAATTTTCTATTGGTTAAATTGGTAAAATTTATATATCTATTTAGAAAGAATAGATTTTAATTGATATTAAGTGGAATATTAGATTTAAGAAGATAGCTATTTGAGAAGTTTTATGTTGAGGGATTTTTTTTAAATTTTTATGTGGTAGATCCATGTGAGTATTTTATCGATATAGATACCTACACATCTGAAGGCTATTTGTTAGGGAATTATGTTATTATTAAGTAAAATTGAGGTAAAATGTTATATGAGTTAACATTCTTGCATTTATTTTAATTCTTCAAAGATTAAACCAATTTTGAAGTTCATTTAGACGAAAATTTGAAATATTTCAGAAACTCGAGTTAGATCTATGTTATTTGAGTTTATGTCATCAACAAAGTCAGAGGTCAATAAGATATATAAAATTGAAGATAAAATGCTACCTAGCTACACGTCTGCTTTCAAGTAGTGTAAATGAGACAGTTCATCTTATCTTCAAAATGTATTGTGAGAAAATGTTTAGTTAAGAAGGATTTTATTATAAGAAATAAGGAAATAAATTGTTTGAAAGATACCTAACACGGTCGAATGCCTGAGCCATATCATGGAAAACCTTTGTACCTACAGTAGGTAGGTACTGTTTATTTTTAAGGAATTAGGATTTAACATTAACTAATCTGTAGATTTGATGGAAAAATGAATCAATACTTATACTTTAATCCAAATTGAGTATCGGAAATTATGTTTAGGTTTGTATATACAGAATTAATTATATTTCTATGATTTTAAAAAAGAAAACGAATCGGATGGTTTTTTAGGCTTGTGAATCAAAATTATTAGTGTTTCCACATGTGAGGAATGTGAGAGACGAAAGATAGAATTTAAAATGAAAGTCAAAAGTAAGATGGCTTTCTTGGGTAGATGTTTGATTATTTGGTTAATGATAAGATCATGACCGGGTGATTTTTTTATTTAAGTAGTACATTGTTAATGTGGAATTAAATTTGAGGGGGAGGTGTGTTTTGTTGGTAAAGACGTAGGAAGTATATTTGTTAAGGATTTGGTCTATGTATAACATATGATCAACGTTATTTATATCTGGGTAAGGTGAAAAGTTATTATCAAGATGAGAGGCAAACAAATTTGCTTTTTCAACTTAGTCATAGCAAAAATTCTATCGGAATTTCTAATGGAAAATATTGTGTTTTTATAAATTAAAATTATTTTAATAGCTATTCAGACAGTTTTTTAAAGAGTTTATATAATGTTGATATTTCGTTATATTATATTTACAAAGAAAATTTTTCAAAGAGCAAACAATGTACTAGAATCACTAGAATCTTGTCACTGGGGAGGTATGTACTTTGTCAGCAGTTTCTAGCACAACACTTTTCTGCTAATAGTTGGAAGAGTGTTCAGACATTTTGTGTGGAGTTTTTATTAAGTTAATGAAGGTCGAAACAGCAGAGTCAATATCGACGAGTTTTCAGAGATATGTTGTTTTCAACAGTATGATAGAATTGTTGCCGACCAGTAAGTTAGTTTTACCTGGAATGAGGGGGGTATTTTTTTGAGAAGATTGTTTCGATTGTTAAGAGAAAGTAAAATAGGTATATGATCAGATTAGAGGTTAGATAAATTGGCTGTCATAGTTATATATATATCATAGATAGACCAGTTGGCATTCGCTGACCAGCCTTTCAGGCCAGTCCGCCCGTCTGTTTGTAATGTTTTCAAATTTGTTTCACAAATACATAATAAATATTAGCCATTTGGTTATCAGTTATTACATATATATACCTTTTTTTGACTTTGCACCGATCTTCAGTCTAGTTGGCCACAAAATTAATGTTCTTGTATCCGTCATTACCTAAAAATATATCTATATTAAAAATTTGAACTCTCAATAATATAATATAATATACATAAATATATATTAAGTATTAGGTAGTTAAATAATTAAACATAAACATAAATATAAAAGCAATTAAAATTTACATAATACAAATTCTTAATGTTTAAAAATTACTTTTTGAAAAAAATTGACTGCCGTTATCCCTTCTTCACCATCACCTATAAAAATATATGCATAATGTAAGTAAGTGAATGTTTAATTTAAATGGAGGTATTTATAATAATTTAGACAATAAAGTAATCTTGTTTTTTTTCTTTCGTATAAATTTTACAACTTAGTAGGTACAATAAAGAACATCATAATGTGATTTATGAAATTACAAAAATTCATTATTCAAAATATAGTCCGTGATAAATTGCAGATATTTACAGTGTATGTATATAGGTAGGTACTAGATCTATTATGTCATTGTACAGGGTACTTTTTAATTATTATGAAATGATAAATGAGTATTTCCACAAAAAGTAAAAACACGTGCTTGTTTATTTTTTTAGGGCATTTGTTTATGTAAATTTCAAATTTTTAAAACACTACAGTCTTGCCACAAAATCTATTTTTTTTGTTTAATGTAAACCACTATTTTTCTTAATAGAATCTAATGATAGGAACTTTTAAAAAGTAAACGTGGGTAATTACATTGCTAATTTTGAATACCAATAGGTAATTCTTTGGTCACGGAAAAAATAGATAAAATTTTTTTCAATATAAATAAATTATACCCAAAACTAAATTTTTGTTCCCCGTTACATATATTCCTATACATATACCTACCTATATTACCTACCTATTATTTATTGCGTAATTGTTACTATTGTTATAAATTACCTACAATAAAATATAGGTTTCTAAAATTTTCGTTTTAATTTATATACCTACCTAAGTTTAAAATTATTTTAAACTATACAGTATGATTTTATACCTACTTTAAACCTAATTTAAATCCTAAAATACAATTAATAATATTGAATATTAAAATGCACTATTACTGCGAGAAGCCGAAAAATATTTACTTATATTATATTATCGTTATTACATTATAGTAGGTACCTATACTTAATTATAATAAAAACTGTATCTTTGACCTTTGTCCGTTTTAATTAAGATATAAGTAGGTAGCCGATAAAATTAGATATATGTGACAATATTGAGTTTACACTAAAATTTCGTACCCAAAACGAAAATTGAAAATTTTATCAAAATTAATTTAAAAATAATATAATCAACGTAAATTAATTTTGTCATAAAAGCGGATTTTCAAACAGTATAATTAAATTAGGAGTAAGTACGCGTAATACCTGAATCGGTTGTCTTTGTCTGAAACACGCGCAACATAGTAAAATCGGGTTTTGTATTTCCAATTTCGTAAATAATTGGTTGATTTTAGATTATGGATGACCAATTATCATAATTAATAAACAGGACATAATCGATGGCACGTAGGAATCATATTTTCAATAAATTAAATTTCAAGCAAAATATTCCCAATACGCGTTAATCATACACTTGTAAAAAACTTGAAATTATATTTATCGGAAAAATAATTCCTACGTGTCATAGATTATTTCAGGCCCCTGTTATAGAAAACAATTCGTTTAAACTTTTTAACCGTGGTCCAATGGCGTATTTATAATTTAGTTGTCTAGGTACACAGCAAAATGTTGGCGCCCCCAAAATACATCTTTGAAGAAAAAAAAAACAAAAAGTTATTAACTATTTTCAATTCAAATTTAATACTACATTTTTTTCCACCAACAATGTAACAATGTGAAGTAATATTATTCAAAACCTCTTTAAAACTGCTGCTCTCAAAAATGTGATGTCCGGAGCAATTCCCTCCCCCCCCCTAAATACGCCACTGCCTTGGTCGAGGAACAATTGTGTATATTTTAGGTATTTTGGTGTTGAGTTACTTGTAGAATTATTTATATATACATTTTAGGTGTTAAAAATGTATTTTTATTTTTAAAAGGTTCATTTATAAATCTAATTTAGCGTCCTGCGATTTTTCTTTTAAATTATGTATTTAGATTTTTATGGTCAAACTAAGTTTTATAATACATTGAATTTTGACGTTTTTACAATATACCTAATTGTATTATTTTTAGTCGCACCTAGGGACTGTGAACGAGTGACAACACCCGATCTCAATAGATAGGTACAAGTGTACGACCAAAAATAAGAAAATTGATCGAAACCAAGTCCGGCCAGAAAAATCTAAATACACCATAGTATTGAATTTGATCGTAAAAAACACGTATTGCAAAACAAAAACAAAAAAGGAAGGAAAATATCTCGTGAGCACTAAATTATAAATGCAAAAGCAGTTGCTTCCTTAATAAAATGTTGACTTTTAAAATGTCTGCATATAACAATATTCCTACACATAGGTAAACACATTAGGTGGTAGGTTAGTATCGTTTATAATTTGACATTCTCATAGAAAAATTGCGTGGTGAAGGTGATGGAAATGGGAAAATTCCGGATATTGTGAGTACCCGTAGAACGTTTTAGAATTTTGTAAAAATCCGAAGTCGATCACAATTAAAATACCAGTTAAAATGGCATCTGGTAGTAAATTCACTTATATTTTATTTTAAAATATTATAATAAGATAATACGGGTTTCTCCGAATTATTTTAGATTATGATACGACGCGAGTGCAACCATACAAGAGCGTAAATTACATATTTTATTAACACATTTAAAAAATTAAAATTCTTATTAAATTAGGTATAAGTAGGTTAAGTGCCTAAAATACTTACTAGTAATGTAACATATATTTGGGTAATGGAATTTGTCGAATATTCGTTACGTTCGTTACCTACGTCCGTAAATAATTCGAATATTCGAATAGATACAATTAATTACAAAACATTTTAATTTATGAAAGATATATCAGTATTTTAAATACTGTTTGCTAATATCTAATAATAATAACACATATAGATATTAAGTATTGTCGATGAACATTTGAGGAACCCTTAAATACAACAATATTAATTATATTATTATTGTTTTATATTATTTATTTGAAGTACCTATTCGAAGACATATTTTTTTTTTGGGGAGAAGGTGTTTTTATAATTTCGATCGACCATAGCAATCCGACCAATTTTGATTTGGCGGTCGTTATTTACTCCTTTAAATATATCGTAAGATCACGATATAGAAAAAAGAAAATCGCTTAGGCGCTAACGTCGATTTATGCCACATTGTTCATTTATTATAGGTATACCCATGACAAAATAGATAGGTATTATCACACACTTGACACATTTTTTCCCCGTGTGCGCATCTCCTCTTCACCCGGCCTATAACGTAGTTCACCATTTTTCATTGGTCAAACAACATTTTGTCATTCGGATTTGAATTTTGATGATGGTGATTAAGTAAACAGACAATTAAACATAGATTATAATAACTTAAATCATAATAAATAACATCAAATATAATTTATTGAAATTATATATTGTGCACTATTAAATAATTAACAGGTAAAACATATAGGCAAGAATACATTAAGATAATATTGGCCAATGATAAGTGGTGAACTACAAACAGGACGTGCTGTGAGGACATATATTATATTTTAGCGGGTTGTGCGTATACCTATTACCTACCAAAAAAATCTGTGACGATACCCATCTATCTTGTCATGCGGGTACACCCACCTGTATACCGAACAGTATTTAAAAATTTTATTTTTTCCCACGAAAATTGAAATTTCCAAACATTCGAATAATATTCTCATCGCTATACTACTATACAGGCAGGTATATTAATAATAATATCGGACATTATTGGTAAATTTTTTTTCATCGTCAAAAATTACGCTTACAGTGCAACATGGCCTCGAGTTTTTTTCTGTCCACTTTGAACCGTTCCTTGGCCAAATCGTCGGCCGATTCTAATCCCAAGGACAATGCCAATTGGTGCATTTCATCCCGGCTGTCGCTGTAACTCCTAGTCGTCGTCCCCGTACTCGAGTCCGACACTTCGGACATGGTATCCATGCTGACGGCCGAAGACATCGTAGCCATGCTGTTCATCGTGCCGTCGATCATCGTACACTGACTGGAGCGAGAACACTGTCCGGGCCGTCTATAAATCGAGTACAGATTACTCTGGGACGTCCAGAGCTATATATTACAATATTATCACCGAGGCTTACGACGTCCTATAATAGGTACCTACCTATATTACCGTACAAATCACGTTGGTTATCTGTCTGCAGATAACGAATTGAAAGATTACGTTGCGTTTATTGCGAAGGCGATAAGTTCCCGAAATAAAAATCTTTACGATAATAACACGGAATAACGTTGTACCTGTATTGTACACTATATAGGCAGGTATACAGAGAGGACATAATAATGGTATATATATATATATATATATATATATATTATATAGCGGGGATGGGCAACTCAAAGTGACTATTATATAGGTAGTGGGCCAAATTTTGAAACTTATTTTGAATCATTTTAATCGCGGGTCAGATATGAGGTTGTATTTTTCATTATTATTAGGTACTTGCATGAAACAAATTCATTAATATAATATTATATTTTAGGTCCACGATAAGAACTAATATCTAAGCTAGTTTAATATAATATGTATGTTTTATTATTGAAAATTTCTCCAAAATACAATTTACCCATAGCTACTTTTACTATATTTGAAGTAAATTGTATAGTAGGATGTTCGATGATAAGAATGTCGAAATAATGGAATAAAATAAAAAAATAAGGCCGAATGTGGTATAATATTGTATTTTCGAAACGTCTACATAGGTACATATTATTATACGCGTTAACATATTCCGCGCACAGAGTTGTTCTGAAGAAACTATTACCGGGGGGGGGGGTCTGAATATCGTTTAAGGGGGTTGGCGAATAGGGATAATTGAGAAATAAAGGGCTAATATCCATTCAAAATCAATTTTATATTCTTCAAATAATGATAAAAAAAACTGGGGGGGGAATTTCCACGTCACCCCTCCCTCAACTCCACCCATGTGGTGGGAGGAGGACGTGTGTATTTCGAAAATATCCACGAAATACGTATAAAAAAAAAATATCATCAACTTTTTCCTGGTTTTGCCGACTTAAAAATTAAAATTCCGAAAAATACTTCCTTACTGCATAATTTCCCGACAAAATTCCAAAATACATCATTCAAAATGTGAATAAGTAAAAAAAAAAAAAGGGCCAACGACTTTTTCTACTATTTGCCAACTGCAGTGGGGAAAGCTTAGACGCGCACTTGATCAACCAATTTTCGTGTGCTTTAATATTTGTGTGATTAATTAAATATATTTTGAACTTAGGCATTAGGTAATAACTAATAAATATGTATGGTTTTACATAAAAATATAATAATTTACCAACATTTCATGAATAGAATACAATATAATATATATAATACAACTGTATTTAATAATATTAAATATCTATTTTGTAATAACATAGATGTACTTGGAAGTTTCTGCTTAACTTTTAGTACCTAGGTACCTACTATTTTTGACTGTCTACAAACGAAATCACAACCGGTTATTATTGGTACTCACTAAAGATGACAACATAGTTGTTGAAATACGTAGACGTACGCAAAATTAAAGTGTATAGGTAATATTGTGAATTCGGGCTTATATAAAATGAAAATCTAACAATTAAAAAATACTTAAATACATTTTAAAAGTAATTTTAAAATAGTCCCGTGTTAGTACCACATTTTATTATCTTGTAATCGCGATATTTGTAAAACAAAAACATATTTACGCAAAAAAAAAAAGAAAAATTATTATATTTTATTAGCATATTATTTTTAATACCTATGCTATATATTTTACACTCGACAAAAAAGAAAAAGTGGTACTAACAAGGGACTATTTTTAAATTACTTTTAAAATGTAACTAAGTATTTTTTAATTGTTAGATTTTCATATTTCTTAAATTGTCTTCTACAATATATAATAGAATCCAAAGAACACATGAAAAACCGGGCGTATGCCGTATTTTTAACATTTTATATATTTTTCATGTACCTATTATATTTATTTTTATACGATAAAATGTACACCAAAAATTTAGCAAAATACGTGGACTTACGAAAATTTTCTTGGTTTTTTGTTTTTATCGAATATAACAGAAAATATAAACAACTAACTTAACCGCGTCGGTGATTCCTGTATAAAAGCATAGGCCGACGCCGCGCCGTGTGATCTTGTGACGTCACGCGTCATTCTTATTTAAGTTCTAGTGCCTCAAAGAATCGACGTAGACAAATTTTACTACTACCATCGATTTTATTAATTATTTATCTATCAACTGAGCCTAAGTAATTTTTTTGTTTCATGGTCCTTTAATAAATGTTTACACTTTAGATTGATATAATGTTGGTACTTGATACACCAATACATCCAGTGTCGGCGATTAAAAATATTTGTGGAGGCGGCTGTCGAGTTAATTTTCCCGACTTATTTTCCAAAAAAATTGAATAGGTAAAAAAGCCATGAACTTTTTTCTTTGCCGACTTTTTCCCGAGTGAGTGGTTGCAACGACTCCCTAACTCTCTTTCCCGTCGGCCATAAATACACCACGTGTATAAAAATATTACAATAATATATTTATATTGCATTTTTTACTAATTAAATTTTTTGGTGACAGATGTACTGTTATTATTTGGAAGTACATTTTTAATATTACAAAATTATAAATTATAGTCTACACAATATTATGGTATATGGTTATAATCTGGCGTAATCTGGTCATTTTTACGTTGGAGTTGTGGTCACTTCATTTATTATTCTAAAAATCTAGTATTAATAAATTACTTAAATTACATTAGGTACCTATTATATTACATTTTAGAAGAAGAGTAAAATCCTTAGAATATATAAGCTCTCAATTCTCATACATATTATAATAGTATATAAATATATAATAGATTAATACTGCAGCTTTTATTTTAGAAAACAATTTATTCGTACTGCACACACTTCTACAAAAAAGACTTATAATATGATGGTAGTGGCAATAGACTTTTTTGAGGCACGTGCTTCAATTAAAAAGGGTAGTGGTCTCCTCTCTTGAACCAGAAAAAATTATGTTAAACTATTTGTGAAAAATATATCAATTTTATAAATTTTCTGGAGAAAGAATGATAAGAGGAAGAGGTAAAGTGTGGGTATTGGGTAGATTCAAAAATACATATTGTGCTTCAGCCATATTTACAGTTCACCACATTATTTTGTGATAGCCTTTACCCCCCCCCCCCGCCCCTATATTATATCACCGTTATTTCCATTACCATATGTTATTATATTTGTGTTTGTATTGAAAAAATTAAAACAAAAGGAAATATTTTTGAAAATAAATTCAAGAAAATGAAAATTTCAAAAAAAAAGTTCTTACTTAAATCTACCTGTATACACTAAAAAAATGTATTTATCACTACACACTTTTTTAATTCGTACTGTACATTTGCATTATTGCATACGGTATTACACACTTTATGTTGTAGTGCACACAGGGGCTGATTTAGGTAGGTATCATTCGAGGAAATATGTAAATAAAGTTGGGAAGAAATACATAATATTATGGAAAAGCGGAATCAAAAACTTATTTCACTTGGTGTCGGACGTCAATTGTTTTTTGTAAAAGTTAGAATTATTTTCTGAAGATATTGGCAATGAACGTTTACATTTTCTCAACTTGAAAAAAGTTTGTGGTGAAATAGACGGGGTTGACATCATAAAATTCACCAATTGTATGGCAAGTTTGAAAACTGAATTTAAAAGATGTTTACTGTTTTATTGTGTTACTGTTTAAAAATTACAACTATTTAACAGTAGCTTTACTTTGCAGCCTGACAGTGAATGGACGAGTGAAGAAACAAGTGTTTTTAAATGTGACAAATCATCCCTGCAAATGAAAAACATTGAATTCAAGAAGATAATGTTCTGAAAAATCTGTACAATAAAAAATATTTAAAAACTGAGTGACTCTACGTAAGATGAATTTTCGTTAAAATATGTACCTACCAGAAAAGAAATACTTGACGTAAGAAATTAGAATATATTTTGTTTCTAGAAAAAATATATTGTATATGTGTGTGTTTATTGTTTTGATTATTATTTTAATTTATTTTATTATTAATTTAACAGGCAAATCATAGTTACATATATGCCTAATGCCTATACAATAAAATACCTATGGATACCATCATAAGTACTTAATCATAATATTTCCTTGTCGAGCTGTATATTTGATAAGGAAATAGTAAATTACATAATTGTATTCAAATTATAACTTAAAGAAGGTTTTTAAAATTGTAAAAGGCTTATTTTTATAAATTATCAAATATCATATTACAGGGGTGTACGCAGTGGGGAGGGGGGAGGTAAGGGGCTGAAGCCCCCCCCTCCATTGCCAGTATAATTCTACTTTTTTAACGTTTCATATTATTAATGTTATATATTATATACATATATAGTGACGTATTTTCAACTATGATGTATATACATTATAATATATATTTTTAACAGTACCTATTTTACTATAACACTAATATCAAATAGCACCTATACTTTATTCTTTCATGCCTAATCTCGTGTCTATATACCGATTACTAATTATATATCTATTTATTTTCAAGCCCTCCCCATTGAAAAATCCTGCGTACGCCACTGGCACATTATATAGGCAGTCAAATAAACACAAACGTATAAGACTTGGACTAAATTTCCTATATCGGGAACTGAATTCCAGTAGTGTAGACTGTAATCAGTAGAGTTAAAAAATTAAATTTTACATTCGTTTTTTGCTCTACCAAAAACTTTTCAATATATATACTTTTAAAAACAAATAAATATTATGTATGAATTCCTAAATGTAAAGTTTTTTTTTTTTTTTGAGTACCTACCTATCTACTATAATGAGACCAAACAGCACCATGCCAATTCATATTGATGATTTTGATACAATATTTGTCGAAAGGGAACACCGAGTTTAAAATAAAAATGTATGTTTATGAAGATTATTTATATTTAAGACTTAAGTATTAAAGTACCTATTCGCAATTTTTGCGAACAATGTTTTAGAGAGGGTTTGATTTTTGTAGTGAGCAAAAGAGGTTAGTTAAAAATTCGTTTTTCACGACTAAAAATTGACGCTAATTAGTGCCGCCGCTGATCAATTTAATACTACATAAATTATGTAAGTATGAAAAATTATTATTTATTTTTAAACTTTATTTGATAATATTTTGAATATTTTCGGCATGATGGAAACTTTAAATATTAATCCAAGGTTACTCACACTATATACTTTATAATTATTGTTGTTTCAATTACAGTATTATTGTTGTTCTAGTTATATTTAATACATTTAAAAATCTATTATTAACTACAATTTGATTTACGAGCACATCAGATTTTAAAAGCTACGTAATATTAAATCAAACTTTTCAGGGTACCTAATAATTACGAATTATATACAAAACTGTATTTTGTTTAATTTTCGATTATCGATGGTTTTATAATATATCACAGACCTACATCGGTACATGGCAATTTTTTTATTAGGTATATTGAAAACATGAGTGAACGTAAAAGTTAAACGATTTTCTGCTCTTCCATAAAACATTAGTAAAAGTTAAATCATTATACTTACATTTCTAAGTTATTCTCGTCAAATATAATTTTTATTATTATTATTATTTTATCTTATATTTATGGTTTATTTTTTACTTATATAAGCTATAGGTGTGTAAATATTCTTTAAAATATACAATATATGTATATGTATAGTAGTACTGTACTCGTATAGCGAAAACGCATTAAAAAAACATATATATAATAGGTAATTATTATCGGTCAATCATTATTACTATTAATACGTATTTCTAGATTTTTTACAGCGAAACTATGATACGACTTTAATTGCATGGCCTGTAACCCATTATAATGGATATGATGAGATTAATTTTATTATATCGATAAGCGATTGCCTGTGGCAGATAGGTATTATAGATAGGTACTTACAAATTACACGTTTTAGCATTACCATTGGTTTTAGAATATAATATAGGTATGTTATATTACCATTAAGTGTTTATTGTTGTATACTTAGATAGAATTTTAAAACACGTAAAATTAAATAATCTATTTAGGTTTTAAAAATTATATTATTTCAATTTTCTAAATATGGATAGGTACCTGTGCCCTCCCTCGTTGCAAATTATTTATTCGTAATTGTAATAATTATTATTACCATGAAAAATCTTGTTACCCCCATCCCCCTCCCAAAAAAAAAAAATCTTTGATCCGCCACTAATGGATACTACCTACCTATTAATTATTATATTATAATAACTAATATAATATGATTGATTCATAAAGGCTATATATTAATTACACCTCATAAATAGGAAATATTATATAATTATAAAAAATATAATATGGAAATATGCAATTGCGTACACTAGTAAGCTATAGACTATAATGAGTACCTAATGACTAATCGCAGTAATCTATATTATAGTGTACGTATATTCCTAAATTATAAGTTATTACAATTAAATAGGTATGTATACCTAATTATATATAACCTAATGTCAATAGATCAATAGACCTGTATAGATTATATTATATTATAATAGAATACGATTTAAGATTTCAGTTTATTTTATATGAGTATATAATAGATATATATTAAAATGTATAGACACATCTACCTATTACGTATACATCGGGTCGACTGTGGTCGAAACGCATGTTTTGAAGCACGGATTCCCCGGTTCGACTCCCAGGTAACAAATTATGGGATAGCCAAGAAGATTTTTCTCGCTGATGGCACCTGGTTTTTTGTGCAAGCCGGTCATAATTATCAAACCCATCCAATCATTTCGTAGCTATGCTTGTCGTAGCTATTAAAAAAACATCTTCGACTCCCCTAATATGTCAAAATTCAAACCTGAGCATGTTAGAGTTTGGGAGATAATAGCATGTAGAACTGTTTATTAATTTATTTACCTATATATATACCTATACATTATTTTTCAGAAATTCGAATAACCTAGCTGTACTTAAACAAAATTATTGTGAGTACAATAAATTGTTATACTTACCTACCTGTATATTATAATTGTTTCAAATTATTTCTTCAGAATTATTTGTCATGGAATATATACTATAGGTATACCACCTACCCATTATTACACTATTTATTTCTGTATAGTGTATATGGCCAGTGGCAGTTCAAGCATTTAATTTTGAGAGGTGCCAAAATTGAATTGATGACCTTTTTTTTGCTTATTATACAATAAATTTACATTTTTTTAAGACTTTGGGGAGCATGAACCCTTGCCTACCCGGCCTCTAAATCCGTCACTGTAACTACCATAGTATTTATATACTATGCAGTAGTCATATAAACAGCGACAGCCTATAGAGGTATAAGTATCATTCAAATTTCGATTTATTATAAACTATTTGTAAATAGTATAATAATATATTTTTTATCTTTTATAATAATTGACTTTGTTAAATTGTATGAAAGAAATGTTATTTAATGTTAGTTAAATAATAATATATAATATTTCGTAGTTTGAATTGCTGTGGTTTAATGTTATAATTTTTTTCTTTATGTTCCTCTTCTATTGAAGGTTGAAAATTAACATGGCAATATGATCTTTGTCCTTAACTGCATTGAATAATTCCTTAGTACTGTAATGGAACCATTCTCTTAGATTTTGCAGCCTGCTCGTCTTAGGTGAATATAGGTCTTCCCCTGCTCCTCATTCCGTAGATTTTTCCTTGTAATATGTGGTGTAAGAGCTGATATTTCTCACCCCTTAGCATATGTCCAAAATATTGTAGTTTCCTACTTTTAACAATATTCATGACCTCTGCGATTATTTTATATATATATATATATATATATATATATATTATAATAAGTATTAGGAATAATAATTGCATATTATTTGCATTCAAATTATACATTTCTTTATTCCTCATTCCTTTATTTCCGATTGACGAATGTCGTTTATCGGTTATTTTTTTCTCATAGGTATGACCGGATATAATTGAGTTTCCCGAGATAGCGTATTAGAATAAAATATGGCGATAGATATTTGAATGATATTACATTATAAGATATTAACTATTATCTTAATCTAAATAAATGAATAAACACGTGGTGTCTATGTATTTTTCTCAGTTGTTTGATAGGATTTTAATGATTTTGTAAATAAATGACAAGGTTTTTATTTCTAACTGTAGGTTTTTGCATTTAAATGTATATTATGAAAATTACTTAACAATTAATGAATAGGTAATCTATTTGTCTGTATAACAGATACAATAGTTATTAAAAATAGCTCTAACAATAATAGTAAAACATCATAGTCTGAAATGGTAGGTACTGTTACATTTAATTGCTATAGTAGCTTCTAAAATTGAAGCTGTAGATCTTATATATGCATAAATAACTGCACAAATAGGTAGGTAGATATTGAAAATACATTTTATTGTGTTATTGATATATTTTATTAAGCTATTTTTAAGAAGATGTGTATTGTGTATATAACTAAATTTCATGTTATTTAAAAAAAAAAATAAAAATTTAAGTTAAATAAATTTAAAATATTAAAAAATATAGCATAGCAAAAAGCCGTAAAATATTCAATTGCATAAAATATAAAAAATGAAACATTTTATTGAAAATCTAATTATAACAAATAACATTGAAACAATTTTCCTTGTAAACGGTTTATAATATTTATATATCATTGTTTATTGTAGCATTTGATTTATGAAAGTAAAATTTCGCTACGAACATTTGTTAGTGTAGCGTCTTCTTAATATGTAGGTAGTTATTTTAGTTTAAAATTACAAATAAAAAATGTATATATAAAACTATATTGTTCTAAACCTAAGATTGATACAATTACAGCCGCTTCAAAAATTTGGAGATTATTATTCCAACTCATTGTTGGGGATTATTACTCTGGGATTCGATAAAACCTGTAGTAAATATAAAAATATATTTTATTTTAATTTGTACGCCCCCCCTCCTGAAAATTTTTTATGGGGGCTCATGAAGGCAATTAAATGTATTTTGATGTACCCATGTATTATACATTATACCTATCATAATTTTTAACTTTTAAAAGCTGCATCAAACCTATATCACAATACCATATTTGATATAGGTACCAAATAATATCAAATAAATTGAAATTTCTGCAATTTTTTTATACCAACAATATGTAGCAATCTTTTTGCGTATATTTATTTCGATAAATTAGTTTTTATAGTAAATAAAATTATTAACATTGACCGAGCATTTCTTTTTCTGTGCAACCGCGCACAATGTGGTGTGCATATACACCGATGCACACATTATTCTGTTTATGAGTGTTTTATTGACAGCTCTTGAATCGGCGGCTTACCATTTCTTCCGATAAACCTCTTTATTTTACCACCTTTATCAGGTGTGTTCAGGGGCTGGGCCAGGTAGGCCTGGGCCCACCCAAATTTCTTATGTGGTTTTTTTTGGCCCATACATACTCTATGATTCAAACTGAGGATCCTGCGCATAACAACACCGTTGACTGCCACTAGACTATATTATAATGGAATTGAAAAATATAAAAAATATACTTTTTAAACAAACATGATGAAATCGTTAAATTTAAATTTGATATAACTTCAAAACCTAGTCCGACTACCAAATTCTAACTTCTCCATTATTTTTTTGATCAAAAAATACGTATTTGAAAAAAAAAATTCAAAAAATCGAATTCTCCTGCGTAAAGTAGAAAAGTTATACCTATTATGAATAAATGAATAAATTTAAAATTCCTGTAAGTATAGCCTAAAAATAGATAAAATTTTTCAAAAATTCTTTTGCCTTCATAATGTACTTACCTACGTTTTTGGTGATAATTTCACATTTATAGATCTATGATTTTCCCGAAATTCGAACACATTTCTAACCAAAATGAAAATAATACATAATTTTGAAAAAAATTAAATGGCTATTAAAAATCATTATACCGACTGATTTTTAAATTATTAATTTTGTGTGTAGTATAATACAGTATTAAATTTTTAGGTTTTAAAATCTAAAATTAAGACTATTGTGAATTAAATGTCTCGAAATTGAAAATTTTTATTATATAAGTGAAATTAATATACATTATAAAAAAATAATCTTCTTCTTCTCCTTCGCCTTCTCTCCCAACTATTTGGGGTCGGCCACCCTGGTCCTACACTTCCACTTAACTCTATCTCCCGCATCTTTTTCACTTACTCCCACCTTCCTCATATCACTCGCCATTACATCCCCCCATCTCTTTTTCGGTCTTCCCCTCCCCCTTTTA
>JAIPRL010002787.1:0-54546 GCA_025469235.1 Pemphigus obesinymphae | reverse complement strand
TACTAGAGAAATTCCTAATTATTTGTCGAGCTTTGAGAAAATTAACTTTAACTTGGTGGTTATTAAAACTGACTAGGATTCTTCTAGGGCGTGTATTATTATGGTTAAAACCGACTCTATGACAATCTTTAATCATAGAATCACTTATGTTTACATTTAGCTCTTTACCAATATAGTTCATATAAAAATGAACTTTGTACTCCATAACTATTAAAATATTGAAGTAGATAAAATTAAGAGCTAAATAAAAAAAAAGTTATTAAAAAATTTCAATTTTTAGATAAATATAACAGTAGTCAAAAAATCTCTCATTAGGTGGTATTCCACTGACTCCGTGTTTCGTATTCCGTGTTTATCTTTTTTTTTTCAATACTATGGTTGCTAAACTTCAATAAAGTCATAATATCATTGATATAAACAAACAATTTAAAATTTTAAAATATAATAGATTTAATAACATAATTTATATTTTATAAATAGTAAATCGTGTTCTGAGTTACCTACCATATTTTTCATTAAAGTATTTCTTATCGTTTTTATTCGTAAAATTTAATAATAAACGATCGGTTATTAGTAACCACAATCAAACCACATCCAAAGTAAGCTGAAAAGTAGAGCAATATTCAACTACTGGTAATCTGGGTAACAGGTTTAACCATGATTATAAGACCACTATTATTATTGAACTAAATCGTTTTCAACTTTCATAAATAAAAAAAATAATTATAACGAATACGTTTTTGATAAGAAAAAATAGTCATGTGTATGGAATTGTGCGATCTGTGAAACCGGTTATTACTTATAAACAGCTGTGACGACCAGAGCCATACATTTTTAACTCCAAAACCATGATTACCCATTTTAATACTACCTTCAGAGAAAGGTTTACCATATCTCCGTGATCATATTATCAATATCTTATCACCTAAACCAAAATAAATAACTGCAGCGGTCTGTGGGACCGCACTATACCACTTACGGTTTAACAGATGCAATAACTTTTATTCTATTTAATATTATAAAGTTTTTTTTTTGAAATTATAATTACAGCCTGGCAATATAGCTTATATATTTTTAAATTAAGCTTTAATGCTTAGGAATTCGAAATTTAAAATGTAATATTTGATTTCAAATGAAATAATAATAATCAATATAGCTCTTTTCAGAGCTGATTTTCAAAAAAATGTTATTTCAAAATCTTTAACTAACAATGAGTCAATTATTTTTAAACACTTTTTAAACATTTTGAAAATGTGTATATTTTTATTGCTTTTCAATCAATAAAAATTGAGGGACGCATTATATATTAAAAAATATTTTTTCCATGAAATGTGGTCTGATTTCTGTTAACAATTTTATCATTTTAACTGCGTTTGTCTTATTATTATAAAAATGCATTATTGTCGTCAACAATTACTATTTATCAAATAACAATTCAAAAATATATAAAAATAACAATTTTCAACGAGTTTAATGTGATTTAATTAATATTCACAATGAAAAATTAAATTATCAATTTACTTCGTGTTAATTACATTTTGTACTACAATTCTAGATGTGCAATATTTTGTGTAGCTACCAGCGACAGGAACCGAATCGAAATATCGGTTCTGGTTCCGGTTCAGAATCATGGAAAATAAAAATTTCGGTTTCAGTTCCGGTTCCCGTTTTTTAGTTTTTCAATTGGGTTCCAGATCCTGTATTAACGGCTTCTTAAAAATACCTGTATTTAACCGTACTTAAAATATATATGTATATATATTAGTGATGTTACGAACCTAGATTTTTGAGGTTGAACCGAACCCGAACCGAACTTTTAAAAATTTTAACGAACCCGAACCGAACCGAACTTCCAATTTTTTATTTATTTATAATTATCGGTATATGTATGAAAATTATTATTAAAATTTTGATTTGGGTTAATATTTTTATTGCGATTTTCGTTATTGTTGTTTCGATTCCAATTAAAATTGCGATTTTCACTCATAGATTTAACAATAGATTTTAGGTCCGAAATTTGATAAGATAAATAAGAGAATAAATGTTCTATTTGTTTTTGGGTCTTATTTTCATTCATTGAATTAAAATGTTCTCCAGTTGTTTGAGATTTAATTTCATTATAATATTTTGGTGTTTTATCATTTATTATAAATTTAACAGATTCATATTTTCCGATGTTCTTTTTTAAATCATGTAAGATATTATTGCCTAAAAGTTCTATATATCTAAAAATTTCTGGTTTTAAGCCTTTAATTAGATTATACTTGAGTTCTGTTTGCGACATATTCGGGTTAATTTGTTTGCATACATTTTCCGTATCGTTTATATATGAGGCTATAGATTCATCAGATAATTGTTTTTTGTTGTCTAAAATTGTCCGTAACATTTTCGTGATGGGTGTTCAAATTCAAAACGAAAAGCGTTTTCTATATTTTCCCAAGTAGCATTTAGATTAATTTGTTCAAAATTGTCTAGAAAATTAGTGCTGTGTCTTTTAGATAAATACAGAAGAAAGTTATCTTTTGTTCAGTAGACCAACCATTAATATTGCTTGCTTTATTATATTTTTGAATAAACGAATCTATATTTTCGTGAATAGCCCTGGAAAATTTCGGTGGCTTATAGAATGGTAATTTGTTAGACATTTTAAATTTATTATTGAATATATAAATTCTTAATTTTTAGGCGTTCAATTTTATTACATACTTTATTTAATTATCAAAAAATATTTGTATTATTTATAGTGTTTATGTTTTAGGAAAATTTGTACATAGTTTCCCTTAAGAGAAAATTATTCTAAGTGTTTATAATTTTCAAAAATATTTGTGCAGGAGTTCCCTTATAAAAAACCTTTTTTGAGTTTTATATAAATTGAATGAATTGAAATATTTTCTAAGTGTTTATAATCCAAAAAAAAATTAGGCAGGGGTTCCCTTATAAAAAGTGTTTTTGATTTTTATATAAATTAAATGAACTGAAATATTTTCTAAATGTTTATAATTTGAAAGAAATTTGAATAGGAGTTTCTTTACTAAAGGCGTTATAGATTTGTATAGATTAATTATTTTGTAGTAAGCGAAAAAAGTAGGTATTGGGGTCTATGGACCTCGGGTGATATGAGTTGTATTTATGGTTGTATGTAAGTACATATTATATCGTTTTATTTTATTTTATTTATCTTCGATATTTAAATTATATGTTATGTATATGTGTGTGTGTGTGTGTGAAACTAGACGTGTAAAACACGTAGATACTTAAGTGAATCTCGAGTAGCCGGTAACCCGAGCCTCGACTACAGATGTTATAAATACAGTATATATATATATACATACATGTATATCCGTACCATACACACATATATATACCCAAACGTGATGTATCGAAAAATTATATATTATCGTATTATGAAACACGTTAAATAGCTGTATAAGAGTGGTAGTGATTGTTCTTTGGATAATTGATAGTTGCCTACTGACCTACTTACGCTTTTAACTACGATTAAAAGTTATTAATGGGAAAATATGTTTAAAATGAGTTACCGTTGTACAGCTTGCGGAAGACCCTCTTCGTATGCTGCCGAGACTCTCTGTAGGTATACGTGGAGTCGTGTTTTCGAAGCTCTTTATAAAACCCAAGACTCAAAAGATGTAGATGAATTAGGTATGAAATAAATAATGAACACTGATTTAGATTTAATAAAAGAAAACAATCCGACTAGTGAGATGGCACGACTATGGAACTTTTTATGGATTATTTATTTATTTGTTTTAGGATTGAGAAATTATTCCTTCTTTCATTAAGTGAAACTTTTGAAGGGATGAGTGTAAAATGATGGTTATTAGATTTGTAGTTATAGTTACTCTTATATTATCGTTCACGGATATAGACTACTCTCTGTATTCACAATAGCATGCGACCGGATCACCTTGCGGTTCACCTGCACTACACTAATGAGGAGATCAGCCTACTTACGTACTAACGTATAATATGGCCTAAGTTACCCGTCGACCACATTAGCATGCGACCGGATCACCTTGCGGCTCACCTGCATTACACTAAAGTATCAACCGGTATTAGAGTAATGTGCAATTTTATTACCTGTTTACCACAATAGCATGCGACCGGATCACCTTGCGGTTCACCTGCACTACACTAAAGTATAAACCGATACAGAAAGGTGTGCAAATTTAATTACCTGTTTACCACAATAGTATGCGACCGGATCACCTTGCGGTTCACCTGCACTTCACTAAAGTATAAACCGATATGAGAGGTCTTCTATCCGTTTGTGAGTAATATAAAGAAATTATATGGTTTAAGTCTGATTGAAAAAATAATATATAAGAAAAATAGTATTGTGATTTAAAGTTAAAGTTAGTCGAATGATTTTTTTTAGAATTACGTTAGATGGAAGAGGTTGTGCGATTTAGGATAAGAAAATATAAGTGTGAACTGAGAGGAGTAAAAGTCGAGAGAGGGACTAGAATGTGAGAAGAGTCTTATATAGGCGTATTTGGCCTTGGTAAATGTTGTTCCCACCATTGTTATTTAGATCTGGATTTTATGTATGAGCGCGGTTTCTTTGGTCTCATCTAGTAATATAATAAGTGCACATGGGCGCCTGGATATTACAAACAGACATAATTGTCCTTGATAATTTTAGTGATATACAGGTTACACGTGCCGTTTAGATATTATGGTTATATATGGTGCCCAGCTATGCCTTTAATATAATATATATATATATATATAATTATTAGTGATAAACGTATTAATTAAGTATTGCCGATTAGTTTCCCTAGTCGTGCCTTTTTGTCTTTTTGTGTATATTTATTAAAATATAAAAATACAATACATAGATTATTGATATATTACAAAGTTTTGGGCTGCAAGGTATTTTCAAAATTGGATGATTTCCTACCTAACAAATCGAAGTGAGTTAGTTAAATTATCAGTTCTTTATTCAAACTTATTTCAGTAAAATCTGATGTTCCCTAGGGCTCGCACATAGGGCCTTTATTATTTAATCTGTATATTAACGACTTACTGTCTGTTTTAAATTCTTCAATAAATGTCTTAATATTCACAGATGTTACTAAACTGTATTCAATTCTAATAAATCGAAATGACGCAATTAATTTCCAATCAAATTTAAATAAGTTTAGAATATGGTGTTATGATAATTTTTTATCAATAAATATTAATAAATGTAAGGATTATACTTTCACTAAACAAAAAACATCCTACAATTTTTAACTATCCAATGAAATATATTATTATTAATCGACTTAAATCAATTGATTTAGGTATTCACTTTTCCAGTAATTTGTCTTTCATTATTAACACTAATATAGTTATTCATAAAGCATTCAAAATGTTAGGCTTCATGTTAAGTAGACTTCGTACCCACATATTTTGCTGCTTCCGTCTATGTAAGGGACAGTATAGCAACATTACACTACGCAAAGCCATAAATATGTCTACGTTCAAATTAGAGTTAAAAAATGTATTACTAATTTTAAAAAGGACAAAATATTTTCTAGAAAATGATATATCCTTTTTTGTAAAATATTGTGTATCAAATATGTTACAGCGTTTTAGGTTTTCCTTTTTTTTAAACGCTGTAACTTCTTTAACTAACAATATTTTACAAAACGAATATGTTATTTTCTAGAAAATATATTCCTCTTTTAAAATTGGTAACACCTAATTTAATATATTAAATTAGGTATTTTAACACTAATTTTAACATAAACGCCACATATATAATTTTGCGTAGTATAATTTTGCTATTTAACCTATTAGATGGACGGAGACAACAAATGAGCATGAGACGTTCTCGAAATACTGAGGAATTTAAAAACTCTCAAAATGCTTTATGGATCCCTTGTTAGGTCTAATATAGAATTTGGTTCATTGATCTGAGGTCAAAATTCAACAAATGATCTAATGGATAACGCCCCATATAAATTTCTAAAGTTCATTGTTTTTCATTTAAATTTACCTATTTCTAGAGACTAGTTTTCTTTAGTTGCAAATATTATTAATATTCAGCAATGTGCGGTTAGACGTAAGTTATCAGGTGTCTTATTTGTATTCGATCTTTTAAATAATAATATTGAATGTTCCAATCTGTTAAATATGATTGGTATTTATACACATAATTATTCAATTAGAAATTCCAATTTACTTTTTGCAACTTTCTATAAAAAAAAATATGTACTAATTCATTTTCCCCGAGAGCGCTTTCATTACGTAATCAAATTTGTAATGATGATAATTTTTTTCATAACTATAGTGAATCTTTTAAAATAGGCAATAGCTTTATTTATATTTTTAAAATCAATTTTTCATTTTTATTATATTTCATATTACCATCTTATACTGTGTATTATTTTCATTTAAAACGTATTTTAAATGCAAAATAATTTTTGGCCATCACGGTGATTGTATCGTAATTTATTTGTAAATAGCTTGTCCCATTAAATGTTAAATAAATATATAAAAAATAAATAATACATAGGTATTCAATAAATATATTCATAATGTTAATATATATATATATATATCAATAATATTTTCATATAAAATTGCTTTTTAAAAAGATCCAATACCAACGAAATTGTTTTTTTTCTACTTGCATAGAAAATCATAAAATATACTTTTTTCTATTCCCATTTTCAGTAAATTGTTCTGTTCTTAAACAACTATGTGTGCATTTTCTTAGAAACGTAAAATATTGAAAAGTTTTAATTTTTAATACCCAAGCCACAATATTAAACATTAATATTAATGTTACGATTGATCATTATACATGGTATATAAATAATTTACAGTATTTTTATCACCCTAAAAATTTTTCAAAAAGTAAATACATTAACATATCACAATGTATCCAATATCGGTTAGTTTTCATTTTTTTACATACACAAAAGTCAACTAAATAACTACTGACTTGTTAAATACAATCATAACAAATTGTGTAATGTATTCATCCACAAAATAAGCGTTAGGATATATTGCAATTATATTGAACATTAATAAGTATGTTTTATTAGCTTCTATAAATACTTAACCTTTTCTGAGTTAAAATACATAAACCAAATTTTGTTTTTATTTTTTATCAAAAGAAAATACGTTCTGTGTAGATTAATTTGTAAATAAATTTAGTTTTGAATTTCAATTTATACATATACATACCTACTTCAATAAATGAATCAAAATATTATAACATTATATTAAAGGCAATTATTAATAAAAAATTGTATAAACAATATTTTTGTTCAATATGAATCATATTCAATGTGTACTTCTAGTTCTATAATAAATACTATCAATAAGAATATGATTATACGAAAAAAAAAAGTAAAATATATACTATTACAAGTACAAAAAATATTAGAAAACACGGATTTTTTTTTATTTAATTATCTTCTATAATCAAACCTTGACCTTCAAAAAAATATGAGTTCTAGTACGTAGATAAATAAATTATTCATATATATGTTTGAAATTAATAATTGATGCATTAAGATCAAGCAAAAAGAATACTGTCAACAAGGGATATAAACCTATAAAATTCTGTCTATCAACATGGAGTTAATATTTTCGTGTAGTACCCAAATACAAACCAATACAAACCACACTAATTCTATAATAGAATCCACTTATATAACTTAAGTCAATATGGGATTTCCTTTAATTCCTCAAGTAAAAGTTTTCTGAAGTTTAGATTTAATTAAACCTCCAACAGGTAATGATTCATCGCTAGGAAATTGCTATAAATTGACGCTAATGCGCCCTATACTTTTCTAACGTTTCTTTTTTAATGTAAATTTAGATGAAATTAAAATTCTTATTTAAGCTAATATTTTTCAAATAACTGGCCAATTTGTGTAAGATAAATATACTATTTTTTTGAAGGCTCTTAATTTTGCATATAATACAGTTTGTAGTACACATAATGACAATAAATTATAATGTATAAAAAGTTTTAATTAATTCATAAAAATATTTAGATACAATTCTTTTAAATATCGATATATTTTTGTAAAATGTTTTGATTTTTCAATGATTCTACAATATAAACAAGTCGATTGAAATAAATTACTTTTAGCGGAAACGAAAGTCAAACCTTTTTATATTTTTGCGGAAACGACAAAAGCCCGTAATGGTGCTTATAAAAATATATTTGTGCAATGATTACCATTTCTCGAAAATCGAAACTCCCATGAAATATGAGTTATGAGTATTTCTCTCAAATCGGACTCTTAATGCAGTAGCGTCATTTTGACAGCACATTAAAACTTTTTTTCTATTTTTGTATTTAAAATTAAATATTATGGTTTTTTGTTAAACTTTTTTAATTGGTTGGCCCATGTAATAGGTAGTTCATTTTCTTAGTCTACTTATAAATTTAAAAAAAAAAACAATGCATTATTTACTGTCTAAAATATAATAATTAATGTCTGTGCTACTGAGTATATTAAAAAAATAGTGAGTTATTTAATTTATGTTGCATTGAAAATTCCAGATAAGGTCGTTACCAAGGGTCAAATTGAGAAAGAATATCTACCCTCCTTACCCTAGGAAAGCAGTCGGAATTATGAAGTTCAGTTGGAAAAAACTTTGCTTATTTACACGTTTCGAAGAAGTATTTCAACATTTTGTCAAATATAAATTGTTCAGGATTAGTCGGCCAAAGTAGATGACCTTTTTTTCTCATATTTACATTTCAAATATATATTTTCTTTGGTATTAAGGAGACACATCCTTCCTTCCCCCATAAATATTTCTTGGTGCCGGCCCTGTGAGACCTGAATAAAACTATAAAATAGAAATTGAAATGACTCTACTGTTTTAATGAAGACAATTCAGAAATCATTGGAATTTAGAAATACGTGCAATTGATAAATTTTTGATTTTATTTCTATCATAATTCGCTGTACCTTAGATGTTTTAATTTAAGTTCTAATATTATTATCAAAAATCCTTTTTAATAATAATTTAAATTTAAAATAATAGTATTTTACAAATAAATAAATAGTATAGTTAATCAATCGTTTCAATTTTATTTTTTATGATGTCTAATAATATAAATTTTATCTTCCAAAATATCTGTTAATTACAAAAATCGTATTACATACAAATACGTTTACAAGATTTTAAACTAATTAAAAGAAAATTAAAAATAAAAATTACGAAAATAATAATTTGTATTACGAACGTTATTCATTTTTCTATAACATATTATGCTTAATTTTATTTTATTATTAATAATAATTGGCCACTTTACAATGATCGCGTTTTAAGTTAAGGAATGTCAAATTAAATTTGTATTACTAATTTTCGGTTTATATAAAAAAAATGTACTATAGGTTACCTTATATACATAAAATGTTGTACGGTATATATTAAGTGTCTGCGTAAAATGGGCTCAAAAAATGAATTTCTAGGTAGAATCAACAAAACGGATTGTATGTTTTATTAATAATACTATAATTTATTACCATACACACGGAAACGTAGCGGTAAATCATAATTTTGTTCAACTGTTATAGGAAAACACTCACGGATAACTGGATATAAATTATATACACCTGCTCAATTAATAAACTACTTATGATTAAATGGCATCCTTCAATATTTTATAAGTACAAAATTAGTGTTTTTTTTTCTGTTTAAATATTATCGGAACAAAATATTTAAAAAAAAAAATAAAAAAAATCTGTCTATAAATCAGAGTTTAAAATTAACTACATATTTCCCATGAAACTTGTCAAAAACCAATTGAAAATAAAAACTTAAACCAAAATACAAAGGTAATACCTATATAAGTATATATTATATAAAATAATTTAGGACTAAAATAGGAACGTTAAACGATATAAAAAATGTTGATTTAATCTATATTCTAAATATTTTATATATTATAAAAAATAACACCTTAACGGTTTGACTATTCATCGAGACGTTTCTTTTGTTCGAAGTTTAATTCAATTTTGTCAAAAGAAGATCAAGGTGGATGACATGGGCCATCAACAATTGAAATTGATAATATTCCTCGTGGGAAACAACGGTGGTCCAAAGTGATTATAATGTTAACGATAACTGAGATACTGCCAGGGTAAATAAATAACAGTCAAAAAAGATTTAAGTCTGAAATTTAATCCATTACACCTGCCACTTTTCAACGAGGATACCGAGATTTTTTTAATAAATGGATCTCACAATACAAGCACCATATCCCAGTCTGTTGGAATAGTTCAAATAATATAATAAATAATTGTTATTTTACAGCAGATATATGCAAATATTTTGAATAACAATTCATCCAGAGACACAAATTAGAAAGACGTAGCTGTTTTTGCTATCTAAAAACAATGAATTAAATTCATTCAAACGTAAATAGTAATCGCATAAGTTAGATGATATTTGAATAATAATAATGTTAGATATAAATTGAGTTAAAACAATCTATATTGTTCAATTCAGGAAATAATTTAAAGCATGTAAATTATAATGTTTTTTCTAATATAATAAAAATAATCGGTAACTTAGCAAAACAGGTAATATATATATATAGGTATATTATAATTTATAAAAATATATATTGAATAAATATTTTTTTTTCATATCTGTGGTGTCCATTTGACCATCAAATTATAAATTAGTTGATAATGTATACATATATATTTATAGACAATGCTCTGATCATTTATTTTTTTATTATTTATTTTTTTCATATACTCTTAAGCAAGTGCGTAGGGGTCTAGATGTAATCAGAAAAAAAGATAATGATATTTTTTGCTTATTTACACGTTTTGAAGAAAGTATTTCGAAATTTACTAGGAAAACTATAAATTATTTAGCAATTATTATTTTTTTATTTGCATTTCATCTGAAATATTCATGTCCCTCAAACATATGGAAACAGTGTTTAAAGATTGTGGGGAGAAAAATCAATGTTCAATAGATACAGAATATATATTTATTTAAATAATTAATTAATTATTTAAATTAATTATTCTATTCAAAATAAAATGCATTGTAATAATAGGTAATAGTAAACAAATTGAAATAGTTATATAAATGTAAGAACTGGTAAAATTAATAAATACATGTTATCTTTGAGCTCAAAGTATTACAAGAAAAATTTATCAGAACAAATTCTGTTATAGTAAAAAAAATTATTCATGGTCTCGAAATTACGATTTTGGAATTAAAATATGATTTTTAAAAACCAAATTTTTTTGTGAAATTTTGAAGTAATTTAATTAATAGTAATGCACATAGTTTTGTATTTATTTTTATTATTAAATTTTTATACATATTTATATATCATATAATAACCTATTGTTGTTTAATTTAAAAAAGTAACATTCTAGACAGTATACATATTTTACGCGTTTTTAGAAATGGAATCTGATAGACCTTCACGCGACAATGGACGTTAAAAATAGGCACGCGCCTGCTTAAGGGTTAAAAAAATGGATCAAAATTTATAAATATTTTACTACCTATTTAATATATCGATTTAAAATGTTATACTTCCAAAATCTGATAAATCTTTTTTAAAAACTAACGTCTATTAAAATTAATATATTCAATACCACTAAGTAAAATAATCATACCGATGATTCATTTATTATATCTACTTCTTTTGATCAAAGTTTTGGTCGGACTGTTATTAAAAACTTTTGAACAGACCCAAAACGTTTCCCTACCGTTCGCCCACCCTGCAGTAAATGACTTTCTAGTTCTATTATACATTTTTCATAAATACTACGCACACAATTTCTTATTTTATTGTTGAAGTGCCATCAACGTCATTCTAGCAAACACACACTATATATTACTATATAACCACTCCATTTTCGTTGATTGCTGGTCTTTTGCACGTGGCTCTTATTCTCAATCATAACTCACAAGGTTTCACCTATAATAACTGTTAAGTCAATAGTTATTATTGACCTATGCCCATTATTATTAATAAATATATATATATATATATATATATATATATAAACATTTGTAGGTACATTATATTTAATTTATTTTACAAGGTTATGTACATAGGTTCATGCTCAGTGATGTCTAGTTTCTAATTATTCTTTTAAATCCTATCAGGACGGTCCAAAAAAAGATTTTTGGAGGGGTAAAAATTTGAAAAAAATAATACAGTACATGAAATAATTAAAAAAAAAGGAAAAAGTAATTAACTTTTTTCCCATATCACCGACTAAAATCCTAGTAACTTATAGTTTACCGACTTAAAACTTCCAAATATTTCCTTGCTGCATAATTTCCCGACAAAATTCCAAAATACTACATTCAAAACGTGAATAAGCAAAAAAAAAAAAAAGGCTATCGATATTTTTTATCTGCTTGCCGACTCAACTTAATTTTGCCAACTGAAACTTAATTTTTCTGGCTACTTTCCGAAGTTGGAGATAGGGGATGAGACACCCCTCTCGAGATGGCTTTGAATCCTATACATTAGGAGATTTATCATAATACACTATAATTAAGCATAAACAAATACTATATTTTCTACTGTTTACTTAAACAGTATCATGTTGCCTTAGTTATTTTATTTATCAAATTTAATCTACCCTTATACCGTTATAAAGTGTCACTAAAGGATTTTTCAAGATAATTATGTTCTTTTTTTTAAAAAATTTAAATGTTTGTATCCCCGTAGCAAATAAGTTGGTACTAAAAGTTTTAGTAAACATTTTTTAATTATACTTACAAATAAATAAATTTATAATTTAAATTTAAATTTATAATATAAATATAATTTTTATATTAATAATATATATATATATATTTATATTAATGAAATGTTTAAAAAAAAAGTAAGTTTTATGATAATCATATGAATGAAACGTATAATGTATAGAATTTAAAATTCACGGCATTATTTTTCTATTTGTTTTATTGTTTAAATGAATAATAATTTTAATTTATATTTAATTGCTTATAGAATATAGCTGGTATTAAAAAACTGCAAAATGTTTTGAAAAGAATCATTGATATATTGTTATAAATAAATATAAATACAAATAACATAATTCATAAATATGTTTTCAAATATGCAAAATTATAATTAAACACTAACATAGGACATCCTGAATTGCTTTGTGTTTTTTTATTACACTTGAATTTTAAAAAATAAACAGTATGTTTGCTTTATTGATCAAATGGTGTTAGTTGATTTGAATATTATTAAATTTTCAGAGTATAAATAATAATTTATTCTTTGTGAAATAATTACTTTTTTTAATTGTTTACAATTGTTTGACATTTTTAATTTTTTAATTGTATTTTTAATGCCATTTTTAATCTATAAATTGTGTCTAATACTATAATATATTTATGTAAAATGTTTTTAGTTATTTACGATATTCAATGTTGGTCACTCGAGTGCACAGTATAATTGCCTATTTAAATACATACTTGATCAGGTAATATTTTAAATAATAAACACAAGTGAGAATAACCCAAATAAGTACCACTGAACATGATTTATGGCCAATAATACTAATGAAACATTTATGTATCGTGAACTGATTTATTTTATCACAACAAACACGCAAATTTGAAATTATATTGTCAGTTTTAATGTTTTATGTCGTTCTACAATGATCTGAAATTATTAAATATTTAAAAAAATACAATTTTTCTATACCTTAAATATAATATTATTATAAAATATATTAAATTAGTATAGGCTAGTTTCAAAATTAAACTAAACATTTAAAAAAAAATTAAACTAAAATGTATGCTAAACTACATTTTTAAAGACAGTATTATATACCTAAATGTATAACATATAATACCCCGTAAAAGTAAGTTTTTAAAGATAAAGTTAATAATTATGCTTACCTTTTTGAAATATTAAAAAATTAAAAATTAAAATTATACATTCAAAAAATTATGATAGGTATTTCTCAATTGTCTAAAATTACCCATGTTAGGTATATTATTATCTTTTTTTTTTATATGAAATGAAATGGTTTATCATATCAACTCAATAACAAAATTTTTAATTTAATTTAATTTTAACTTTACTCAGATATTTATAACCAAACGTGCAAATAATACCCTCACTTTTATGTGCTCAGCATTATACAACTGCGTTAGCCCTGTAGATCATACCAGAACTTACAGCAGACACTGCATCGGGTCACGGGCACCAGTGCTCATTTTTCGTGCACTCGACTATACACAATTATTGATAAAACCGAATAGTGTTACGAATAAGTACAATTTTTTGTATCAAATACCAGACGTAGTGGTATACATGCTAAAGAATACAAATATACTGTAACGCATATTTCAAATACACATAATAGTAACGTATTTAATTTAAGCCGGATGAGTGTGTGTGCTCAAAATAGGAAAATCACAAATTATGTTGGAAGTTTATTTTATTATTTCATTTTATACAACTGTTTGAGTACGGCATAGTATTTATTATAACTGTTGCTATATTCAATAGTTAATACCAATTTACAAACAGTTTAGGTATACCTATACGTTTTGGTAAATTTTATATTTGTTAAATGTTCAAAAATTATTATATTGTTTAAGTTTCTCAAAAATTTAACAAAATAAATCGTCGATAAATTAAAATATCTCGAAAAAAAGTAGTAAAAGTAATGATTTTTTTTTTTTTTTTGTTTTTAATATAATATACCTACCTACTATAAAATATTATATTGCATGTATTAGTAATGGATAAATAGTAAATGTTTTATTTATCAACAACTATTATTAAATTTATTTTTGTATATTCATATATTTTCTGAAAAATATTTTACTTTCATTTCAACTTATAATTTAAAATTAATAAATAAAAATAAATTTTTCTTTTTGAACTTATTTCGTGACTTATATATATAATATGTATAATATGAAAATGAGAATTGTCATTATAAGAATATTTTCAATATTAAGAAATTTTTATTTCATTATTTATTTACTATTATAATAACAAATGTTCATCAGATGAGATCAGATACAAAAAATAAAATAAAATAAAAATGTGTTAATAAGTTATATTATTTTTTTAATTTAAAATGTATTGTTATAACTAAAAGTTCCCAGGTGGCCTGATTAACCTCCTTACTTTTTTTCATTTAGTAAAATAAAATATTTCTAACATTATACGAAATTGTATAATTAAATATATCAATAATTATTAATTTTTAATATGGGACTTTTTAGTGCCAAAGTATATAAATATATTATCAAATAAATATGTCAACTTATATATATATATATGGAAAATATATCTGAGACTAGCCGAATATTCCATATCACAAATGATCGAAATATTTTAATAAAAAATACCTAATCAAATACCCCAAAAAAATATTTAAAAAATAATATTTAAAATATCTTTAAACCATAATGCTACCTACTTGTAATATTAAATTCAGCGTATATATGCCATTATCCTCTTGAAAATTGATCAGTCTAGACATTTGTAGTATACTCGTCCGTATATACTTCAAATGTTTCTACTTCAATTCAAACGTTAATAGCAATATATTAATCGGTCGATTTAATTGTTATATTCTCATAACAATAATGTTGATTATTTAGCTACCTATTAAATATTTTAAATGTATTTCAGAGAAGGTCACAGTTGTTGTATTTTTGGTTATTTATAATTTTAATCTATACTTATAATGATTATTTTGATTATCAAAATAATTAAAATTTTCTGAATAGATTTTTTAAATTTGAAGAGTATAATGAAAACAAACAATATTTTAAATTCTATTTTAGTGATATATTTTTAAATAGTTTGTAAAAAACTTGTTTATTATTCTTTTAACTATTGCCGGTCTAGACGTTTAATGATAAAACAAAATAAAATACAAAAAACACGAATGGGAAAATCCTATGAACTACGATAAATTATCCTTTTTCTATTAAAACAAAAAATTTTGTACTTTTTATAAATATAATCTGTAAAAGATGTATAATTGACAATTTGAATACATTTATACAAATGTCCAATATTCTATAAATTATAAAATTTGAATTAAATTTCAATGACTACTATAATATTGATAAAAAAATAAAAATATATATTTAAAATGCATAAATTATTGGTAATATCTAAAAGTATATATATAATTTAATGTATTATGTTTTTGAAATAGTCCTTGACAATTCTCATAAAATAACTAGAATAATGATTAATATTTAACGTACTTATATATACAATTATATTCAGTCCTAAACATATACTTTAAATTTTGATGTAATGAACCTTAAAAAATACAAGACAAGTGATGTGTGAAAATATACGCTGTATTTTTCTCTAATATTAGTTTTATGTGATATTTGACAATGAAAATATTCTTGTTTAAATAAGACATATCCAAACTATCCAAATAAGACAAAATAAATATTTTAAACTTGCTCCAATGATTATCACACATTTTGTTTAGATGGAGGTAAAAATATTGTGTTTTATAATATTATTATAATATTATATTATACATTATAATTTTGATTAATTTCTAATAAATATTTTATTATGAATATTTAATATAAAATTATACATAAATAAATAGTATGCGATTAAAAAGTGAAAAAACTATTGAGTATTTTCTATACTCTTAAAAATATTAAACTACTTATTAAAAATTCTTGGCATAAATATTAAATATTTTCATCTTGCAATAATATAAATATCAATCAAATCAATTTTAATCAAATTGGTAACATCACCAATTTATTTCTCAAGATTTATAGTACAAAAATTATTTACATTATCAGAATTAAATCCCATTAATTATATTTCTTAAACCTAAGATTCGTTTTTTTAAAAGTTTTAAAATATGGAGCTTAATATAGTCTTGGAACGAAGATCTTAAAATGCGACCAAAGTCAAATCTTTAACGCCGCCATATACATACGCTTTATAAAGAGAGCAATAGTTCAATTATATATGCCAAGGTGAAATCGTATTTTCTTATCAACACTATGTCAATCGTGATTTAACTTAATGCTGGCGTAATAGTATACGTGGCATATGAGCTTCGTCCCTGTTATTTGTTTTCCTTCCGGGGATTCCGTTGGGGGCCCAAGGAATAAAGAAAAAAGCGCAAAAAAAACCAAAAGTTATTATATCTAAGGATTTTCAGTGTGTGTGTGTGGTGTGAGTTTAGAGGCATTATTTATATATATATATATATATATATATATACTAACAAAGAGGACGTAAAATATACGTATAAAATGTGAATTGGTACGAGTGTGTAAAGAAAGATGTTGAAAATGCTTCGTCTATCCAAACATATCCGGAAAATTCTGATTTATTGAACTCTTGTGACAATTTTTGCAATCTCTATTTATTTTTTCACACTCCTTTATATTGTTTGATCAGTTTATGAGATTTTTTTGATTTAGATTTTTAAAAGATATCTACAACGCATTTTTATTTGAAATAACGACTTTGACCAAAAAAAAAAAATAAATAAATAAACAAAAAATTTGGAACGAAGCTTCAGACGATCTATCGAACAACAATAATTTTCTTTAGGAAAACCTATTTATATTGTATAGTATGGTATGTGTATAACAATATTATTGATTTTTATTGTATTTTTATTTTTATTGTATTTTAATAGTATTATTACTCAGATAAAATTTAATATACACAATAAAAATATATCGTAAAAAAAAAATCAATATTTGGTTTCTGAATCACTAATTTATTTATAAATTTTTATTTATTTTTATTAATAAAGTGCACAATATAATAAATGTATTTCTGTTGTATCTACTACAGTCTGTACAGAGATATAATAAAATATAGGTGATATGTATATTTTAATAATATTTAAAATAAAATATTAAGGCAGAATATTTTATTACATTATTTCATGATTTTTTTCATAAAAAAAAAAATGTATTTAAAATAAATAGAATTTTCTTTATAAAACCAATTGTGGAATTGGATTAATATTGAAATTTATAATACGATATGTATTTTCTTTGAAATTTTCTAGGTAATATCATCAATTTAATATTATTAATTTTTTGTAATGTAAACAATTAAAAAACTACATAATTTTTATATATTATTTTTCTTTTAAATTATAAAAAATTTTAATTATAATAAATTATCAAAAATTGTCTTGGTTATATATATATAGAAGTATGAACATAAACTAAAAGTATTACGGCTTTGTTTATTAGCTATTAAAACATATCGAATTAAATATTAATATTAAAACTTAAGATAAAAAAATCATGTTCATTTTTTTTTATCCATGCATAATATAGTGCTTCTTGAGTAATTGTTGAGACTTTACTTGGAAGTAAAGAATTTTTTAGATTACCAATTCTAATTAGTTGTTACTTTAGTGTATTAATTTTTCAATTCTTATATAAAATATAAAAAATGTTTTATTATCTAAAATTATTATGAATAAAATTTTTTAATAATATTATAACAATCTTCTCTCAGAATATTTTTTTGAATGCAGTAATAAATCTTGGCTTCTGCATTAAAAATATTAATAACAAAATAGTATACAGTCCAAAAACCAAAAAAAAACATGGATGGGCCAATTTCCCCTTATAATAATAAAGATTATTTGAGATTTAAGTATTGCATAAGAGGATCGCATAGTCAACATTTATATAAAATATGAAATATGAGAATATTTACTAAAAGAGTATAGAGTTTTTTAGTTAAATATTTTTTTTAATTTTAAAATTTTAAAATTTTACGATTTTTAATCACGGACTAGGTTTTTAAAAAAACAAATTAAAAAAAAAACTCCACGCTACGGCACAGTAAATATTCTGATCTTTCATATTTTGTTTTCTAATTAAACAAAGAAAAGTTGTAGTTGTAGAGTGATAACATGATTTTGAATATATATCGTGATAATACAACAAAAAAAATGGCACTGACATATTATGACTATATTTTATTTACTTTTAAAATATAATTAAATATTTTTAAATTGTTGGATTTCCATTTTTCTTAAATTTAATAAAAATTTCCTTTACAAAATTCTTTAAAAATCAAGTGTATAGCGTCCTCTTAAGTATAGAAATTTTTCTGAAGATGAAATAAAATAAGTATAATACTTTTATAGTGATTTTTTAGCTTTTGAAAAATAACATTTTATATTCAAATTTTATATTATGTATATAAAAAATATCTAATAAAAATCAGCCAAACGAAAATACTTATGTCATTATAATGTACGGCTTTTAAAACTAAATATTAAAAAAAATATACCATCAAAAACCCACTGCGTACATTAAAATATTTTTATTTAATTTTCATATCTCATAAACATATTAAATTGTAAAATATAATGGTTTTTTATATTTATGATCAAAATGAAAAAAGTGAACTAATTTTCATTATATATATATATATATATTAATAATAACATTATATATAATCTAGGATACAGAATGTCATCGTATAATGAGGGGTTTATTAATAATACAATTTGTTACTACCTACGTAGAAAAAAAAATTTTCATAAAATTTTCCAAACAACACAATAATTTTATTCAACATACACAAATGAAATAAATATCACAAATAAAATTGAGCATAAATACTAATTTATAATACGAATATATTGTTTCCATACATATATTTTATTAATGAATTTGTTTTATGTAAACTAATAATTAATGTAGATATTTTCAATATCTACCTAATGAACATTTGTAGTCTTAAACATTTGATGTAACATGTTAAATAATATTATATATATTAATACATTATAGTTAAATGTTTAATAATAAATATTAAATGTAATGTTAATAATTTAATGTTTAAGAATAAACATTGAATTAATGTAAAATAAATAATGTTTAAAGTTTAATGTATAATAACATTTCATTGAATGTTTAGAAATCAATATTCAATATAACCTTTGAAAAACTATGTTTAATTTAATATTATCATTTTGTTCATATTTCAATGTTTAGCGCTTATAGAGTGAACTTCAGAGGAGGCAGACTTAAATTAATTATAATATTTTCATGTTAAAAACTACCAGTTTTAGCAATAATCCATTATAAAGTTATTTCCCAGGAAAATATGTCCCTCCCCTAACACCCATAGCAATAGGCACCGATTGATATTAATATAAAAAAAAAAGGAAAGGGGTATTTAAGCCACTAACAATTAGGTCCACATCTCTGGTACCTGTAACAATGAACTTTTGGAATTTAGGGTTAATTTCCCGTGGAATAGTATACGATAATATAGGCACGGCAAAGAAGGAAAAATGTTTTAATCGTTATTGCGAATTTAAGAATAGTCAAATTGTACTCCGTCTGATGTCAAAACGTGTTATACACTTTTAAGTTCCGGTATATAACATACTAAATTCATTTTTTTGGTATTCTCTAGAGGAGGCTATGTTCCTCTCCTACCTCCCTGATGGCCACATATGTACAGGGGCTTTAAGCAAAAGAGGGGGGATAGACAAAACCGTGAGGCGCTAGGTTTACTTCCCCTTAAACTATGAGTAATCCATTAAATTTTGGACTAACCGAAAAATTCAATTTAAGCATGTTATAAACCTTAGTGTACAACACATTTTACCACCGGTCCGAGCTCGTTTTGACCGCCATTGAATGCGCTGCGGCAATTCAAAAAATTTCTACTCCTCTGCCGTGTTTGTAATCGTATACCATTACTGGTATCATTTATATTATGTAACCACGATTCCGACTACGTTTATATCATTGGAGTGTAGCTCGGTCGGTTAAGCGTGAGTACAAAAATTGTGAAGTAAGTGATGGTCGGAGTTTCAAACCCAACCACCGGAATTATGATTTGTGGCAAAATGTACAAAAAAAAAAAAATACACGTTCCGGGAAGGTAGTATAAAATAAAATAGAGGGGGTTATAATAAAAATGCATGATTGATTGCAAGATTATTTTGTTTTTTTTTGGGGGGGGGGGTGGAGGTCAGGGGTTTAGGAGAACATTTCAATGTTGCATTGAACCTTAACATGAAATTTTGTATGAACCTTGCTATGCAATATTATATGAACTTTAAAAAAAATTTCAAATAAGGTTGACTGAAAAGTTCAGCATCATTCGATCAAAAAAAATTTAGCGTTTATTTAATGTTAAACATTACATTGAAAGGTTACATACAAGGTTTAATCAATGTTTAAATGTTTATTGAGTATGAAGCTGGCATTATCCAGTTAATATCTCACGGTTCGTATGAAATATTTGTTCAATACTTACCAAAGTTATTTGGTCTCTTGTAGGTTTCTGAACACGCCTCAACGGAATATTTTTAAACGTAACCATATTAATATTTTTATGATTACGTTTATTTCGATACATTTTATAACTATCACTTAGAATTGGCTACCTATTACTTTTAAACATACTTTATGTCAAGAATTCATTGAAATATATTTTGGTATTATAATTTATGATTTTATTTAGTACTGTTATCAAATATATGTTTTACAATTTACATTACGTATAGGTACAACCACTTATCTATAATGAAGTTACCCAGTATCAAAATAAGTTAATAAATAATTTCAAATCAACAGTGACTAGTAATAGTAACGAAATATACCACGGGATTAAGCGATAATTTATTAAGTACTTACAGCCACATAGATATATATTTTATTTTTAAGAACGAAATCATCTGGGTATATATTAATTTGTCTAATAGCCGACAGATATAAATGAATTAAATAAATATTGCCATGTGGCCAAATAGCAATGAATTATCGTGGATCCTCGGAACTTATTTTTAACTTTTTTCACGTATTTTAGTGAACTTATTTCTTTTTTTTAAATGATCATACAATATCTTATTATTAATTTAAGTTCTATATAATTAAGGATTATAATTAAAATATTGCATACAAATGTATGAAAATAGTAAATACTAAACTACAAAAAAATATTTATTTGGAAATTCTTGAATACCAAAATCAGCATTACTTATTTATTTATACTTATTTACTTAAAAAATTTGTTCGTGCTTAATTTTTAAAAAGTAATACAATTATATTAAAATGTAAAATCAATACCCCACATCTAACAACCAATAATATTTAATATTTAATTAAGTTGTGAACTTATCGTATATAATGTGTCTTACTATATTGTGGTTAGTAGATACCAGCTATTTAATGGAATCTGGACAATCGACCAACAGGGAAATTAACCAATATATAATTATGATGTTATTTGGTAATTAAAACATATGAATACATTAAAATATTATGTATATTATTATAATATTATTATTTGAGTAAATAAAACACCCTATATACAAATACGGATAATCTACTGACATCCAATAAACCAAAATAACAATTAAACTAATTTTATTATTACAATTTTGCAAAACATATATCGTAGTTATTAGATAAAATTTGCACCTGATAAATATTTGATCACACCTCGTTTAGTTTTACTATTATCGATTTGTTTTCCACAAGATTACTTTGAATCGTGATATTTTCATTGTAAAAATAAGTACCTACCTACATAAAACGTATTATAAATATTAATAATTAGTGTTTTGGAGTTGTTCGTGAAAAAAATTTTGCGTTTCGTAGTGTTTCATAGAAATTACGTATATACCTGCTAGGTACATACCTAATATATATTTTGTAAACGAAAAACATACGAATAATGTTTTTCGAAAATATTGATATTAAAATCTTTAAATTTATACCAAATATGTAATTTAGTAAGTATATTATCGTTACAAATTTTTTATTTTTAATATTTTTTTATTGAAAGAAGTACCAAATTATGGACTTTAAAACCTGAAAAATTATAAATTTCAATTCGAAAAGTAAATAAATTTTATATTTTTATAAAATAATAACGACGAATATTTAAATACTTATATAATAAAATATCAATAAAATACACTAATACAATAATAAATATAAAATGTAATAATACAAAAAAAAAAAAAAAACTGTAAAATAAACTACGCTCTTGGGAGAAAGTATAATTTTTTTTTTTTTTTTTGTTCTATTTAGAAAGCAAAACCTCGTAGGGCCCGAGAAGGTCTTCGGTTTTTATTTATTTATTTTTTTTTTTTGAATGCCCAGAAAACATAAAAAAAAGTCCATATGCAACCTTAGGGGATACATTTGGACGGGATAAATAGGTATAGGTGGGTATACACTCCCGGTGCACTTTCGATATACACACACGCTCCGGGAATACAGTAGTGGTAGAAGTTCCGCACGTACTCCACGCCGCCGCCCCGTTAATGTTGTTCGCGGTGGCGAAAACAATATAAAATGATTACTAAAATATTGCCAGTTTTCCGCTTAATACTGAAACAATTTTCAACTAATTACATTGGTAATTACAAAAGCATATAGCTTTTATACGATTTGGTTCGTTCATTAGGTCTGTAGGCTTGACGAATAAGAAAACCAAATATTTACACTGTTTGAATTGGATTGTTCTGGTTTCTGTTAATATACACCGGCGTGATGCTACGCTTTTTTTTTTACTTAGTTCGCTGATACTTAGTGGTAGAGACTAGATTATCGTCAAAGGTTATTTAATGGTAAAGGATAAAAATCTAAATGATATTTTTTATTGGAATTGCGACAAGTTCTTTTCAAGTATAAAGGACGTGCGTCCACGATTATAATTGACGTAAAGCATAAATTGAGAACTGATAAAGAACATAATCATGCTCCAGATGTTAATAGAGTTGGTATTGGTAAGTTGCAAATACTATGGTGAAAAGTTAATATATAATTTAATATGACTTGTATAATTTATTAAAATTAATATAAATTGTATTTATTTATTTAGATATTACGAAGTCTATTACAAATAAACCGTCACAATAACCCAGTCAACACGATCCGATATTCCAGAGGAAATAAGACTTTATCTTCCAAATTATGAAACTCGACGGAAAAAAAAAACATATGCTCATGAATAACCACACACAACCACATTCTATTGATGAACTAATGTAATCAAATGTATCAGGTATTTCTTAATAGTTTTAATTTTTGAATATTTTTTTTTCTTTAAGGATCTTATTGATTTTGCTGAAAACAATGGTGTACATTTAGCACCAAATTATATTGTAAGTGACTTTGAATTGACTGCCATAAATGCAAGTAAACACAAATTTCGGCTATTGAAAAACAAGGGGTGTTTATTCCATTTATGTCAGATTGCATGTTAAAAATTACAAGGAATTGGTTTCTCCATCGAAAATGATGTCAATGAAATATTTAATATGAAAATTCGTCAAATTTAGGAAATTGTATGTTTACCTGAAAATAAAATACCTGATGCATTTATTCAAGTAAAAATAATTAAGCCTGATAATACTAATGATTTTGTCAAATGGTTCCAAAAAAATTATGTATAGGATAAAGTTAGCCATGTTGTATAAAGTACGGAAATTAAAAATGATCCACTTTCTTCACCATCATTGTGGTTGGTTTAGGAAAATACAGGTATTCTAATATTATATAATTATCTAATATTATTTAAGTCATTGTTAAACTAAATCATTATGAATATTTTATTTCAGAGCGATGCCTTCCTAGAATACTGAAGATTGGTATAGACGATAGAATGAGTTAATAGACAGGATACATGTCGGTTTATTGAAAATCATTGAAGAGCTACAAAAGGAGCAAGGTAAAGTGGCATTTGATATAGAGGATATTATTAGAGTAGCTCCAAGGTTACGTCCAACTATTTCATAAAAACGGCGTAAAGATTGTCTATAAACATCATTCAATAACCGTGCGTGTAAGATCCTTTTCGAATATCTTTTTTAGTATTTATTATTCTTTTTTAGGTATTGGTCACAATATTGCAATTCATTTTTTTTTTTTATCGTATTATAATTTTTTTCATATTTTTATCAGATATTATTATTATTTTTTAATTTTTTTCTGTATTCTAATTATTATCATTATTTCCATTATTATAATTTGTATATTAAAATAATTTAAGAAATTTTTATATAATTATGTACATTGTACCTACATAATATTTTAATGTACTCATATATAAAATGTGAAAATATACTTGAAATAAAATTGTAACTATATATTGGTTAATTACTGTCGGTTGATTTTCCTTGTCGATCGATTGTCCCTGTCAGTATTTTAGATATCAGTTGATAGTCCTGTCGGTCGATTGTCCGTTTCGGTGAATTATCAATATAGAATATCAAATTATCATTATATAGTATATATTATATTATATAGTTAATCTCACCATATTTTTTTACCACCTATATACAAATTGTATGTAGAAATATTAAAGAAAATAATGTTTTTTCTATAATAGTATTCGTAAAGTAATTAGTACCATAATAGGTAGGTATACAATAAGTTCCGTTTTATATAATAAATATCACTTTCAAATGCTATAATAATAGTATGATTTTTTTTTGGAATTAATAATAATAATACGAGTATAAAGGACCGTTCGATTTATCCACTTGAACCAGATTTTATCAATAAGGGCACTCCCAAACATCCCAGTTTTTATTTGATTGCCTGCATACAAATGAGAAAATCGATTATCATAAATTAAGTTATTGTAGATTTTTAGTGGCATTATATTGCTCCTAAAATAAGCTTTTAATTATTATTACATTCAGTTTAATATGCACAAATATTAATCTCATGATGCGCTACCAATGGATATTTTATTTACTCGTTCAGATCATTACAATAAGTCGAAAGTCAATTTTAAATAATATAAACTTTTATTAAACGTTGAAAAATTAAAAAAAAAAAAACAAGTTATTATGATAACCAGAGCTATGCAATATTATAGATTTTTTCAAAATGTATGTGGGTATATAATATTTATACCCATTATATAAAAAGTTATTTACGCAAATATCTCATTATATTTCAAAAATGTAAGAGTTACAATCGATACGTATGGACCGTATTGACACAGTATATACTAGCCACATAAGTAATATGCTTATTTATGATTGACAGACAATTAACAATACTAAAGTATACTAGTACTATAGACGAACTAGGTTAAACTATATTTTTATTTATTATACTTATATATTAAGTAACAGGATCATAAGTGAAGTGCTTAAAATTATATACAATATTCATATACCTACGTATAAAATAATATTATACATTGTATGTTTAAGTTAATTTTTTTTTATAGAAATACATTCTGTAGAATGCTAGAGTACTGAGTAGTATGTAACTAAATATACTTCAATCTTCAACCATAAAATTGAATTGCGGATAACATGGCTAGAGTTAATATTAATATATTTTTTTTCTGAAAACAATTATTATAGGTACCTACATATTGGTAAATGTTATTTTTATATTATTCGGGGTACGCCTTAAAATATGAATACATTATTTATCAATGATATTATTTTATTAACAATAACCTAGTTGAACATTAATTTATGGATAAATTTTGTATATGCCAATATAAAGACTTACTTTATGCTTTTTTTTTTAAGTCCCCGATGTCATTACTAACCTACGGGGTTTGTATATTTAAAGATTTTATTCGTTTATCGTTATAGTTTATTTAATAATATTTTTTCGTTTTTTTTTTTTCAGATATTTTTGATAAGTTATAAATGATATGAATATGATATGATATGATGTGAAATAAATTATAAAAACGTTTGCAAAGCACTTGTGTTATATTAATCGTAACTATGATTATAAATTAAACAATTACAACAAAAAAACGATATTGTTTTATTGTTTTACATTCAAAAGTATCCAAATATGTATAGAATTATTATAATGAATTAGTTTTATATAATTGAAATACGACCAAAGTAAAGCATATGATAATTATAAACACATTATTTAATATTTTAGAAGAATATTATTTTTAGTTTTTACAATTGCGTGTAGGTATGTATAATAAACAAAATTAATATAATTTTAAATTATATTTATTTGTATTCATAGTAATTACGAACCGAAAATTATTTACTATATAGGCGTAATAAAGGAAAAAAACCATTGAGTATATTTGTGTATTTTTATTTTAGCATTTGACTTATAAATTAAATATTAAAATACCAACCCATAGTCGATAAGCTCAAATTATTGCGTGTATCTTCCACCACCCAAATACAATATTCCAATATGGCTGAAAATGGGAATGAACCCATCATAATAATAATAGTAACCATAATAATAATAATAATAATAATAATGTATATTATTAATAGGTACACATGTCCAAGAGGGCAGATAATTGCTAGGAGGGTGATATATCCAATAGAATGGCGTCGACCGCAGGGTCCATAATCGAGTGATAATACACCGTTGGGTAGGTGCCCAGACTAAAATCTGTTCGCATTTCGCAATAAAAATGTCATCCCAATTTTGTTTATGAGTTTTATGTGAAAATTTAACTATTTCCATGAAATTTTTCATTTTCCAATTTATACATAAATATTTTGTTTGTACTAATTGTATTTTTATTTTTTTTTTATTTCTTCAATTGTATTGATACTACAGTAAAATTTTGATAAAAATCATAATAGAACACACAGATTTTTCTTTATTTAAGTCATTATGATACAATTAAAACTCATTTTTGTAAATCTGAATGCGTAATCTACTTCAAAAGAATATTTAAAATTGGAAATATATACTTATGAACTCCAAACAAATTGTAAAATTAACTAAGTAATAATGTATCTTATATTGTTTTTACTCGATTAACAAGTTTTTATTCAATAAACTAAAATATTAAGCGAATTCTTATAAATACAATAATAATAAATTATATTATACATAATACATATGAGATGGAAAACTTTTTCAAACATTTCAGCTAACATTTAAATATGTATTGATTATATTTTTATTTTATAAAAATATTTTTTTATAAGGAGATATTTATGGACATCAAAATATTCGTAATAAACTATTTTGAGAGTGGTTTCTTAAGTATAGAACATAAAAAAAAAAATGCCACCGCAATTGAATTGCCACAAAAGGCTACGGAATAGCAGTAACCAGTAATCGGTTTAATATTCTGAGCAGGGTTGGCGATTTTATTTTAATATATAACGTCACATCTGGTGCTGCTGGAAAACATGTTTTTGCCCTTAGTGGTTCTCGATGTAATTTCAAAGGTAAAATATTTTTAATAAGGAAATAGCTACATTGTTGTAGAGTTACTTCACTCTCCTGAACTCCTCTTTTAAGGATATTTTGTATAAAATTCTTAGATGATGTTAACTTTTCACTACTAACTGATACGAAATACCATGACACACACGTAGAAGATATATGGCTATCTTCTTTAGGTAGTTCCTAGATAAAATTTGCAAAGGTTTAATAAGTACATTATAATGTTCTTTGTAATTGGTTTAAAATTTCCAGAGTTCGTACGTGTCAAAAAATAATTCGACGAATGACCTTTAACGTCCGTCAAAAAAGAAAGCTCCCCTAAATATACTTACTTTTAAATCTTTAATATGACTTTGAAATATAATTAATTTAAACTTCTAAATAAGATCTATATTTTCTTTTTCTCCGCATTCAAAGTTAGTTATATATGTATGCATTTTATGTTATTAGTTTATGCCTTGTAAACATACATTAGGCAATATTAATAACTTAATATTTAACACTAGAATTTCGATTTCTATCATAATAAGTTTATATTAGATTTATATGGTTTTATATCATTAACAATAATTCATTACAAAAAATTAAAAAGTTACTAATAAATATTATTACAAATTAAATCGTAAATCCTCTCTTTCGAATATCATAATAAAACACTATTAAATTTCTGTATGTAATGAAAATAAAAATTGTTAGTATCAAATTTCTCAGTTTATTATCACAGATCATACACGCTTGTTAGACCGAAAAAGCAAGGAGAAGCTTAAGTATAAAGATTGGTTCACACAATAAAGCAGTATCGAGGGTGAGGAAAAATACATATATTAATTTTTACCGTGAAAATCATAATCTACAAATTTGAATACAATATTCACCTACTTATTCACGTCAGCATATAAAGTTCAGCAGCATCCCTCAATTTCATAAAAAAAAATTTTGATACAAAACGAAATGAAATAAAGTGCATTTATTTAGGATTTCTGACATCAGCATAGTTCTGACTTTTTCGTCATTCACGTATCAAAGTATATGTGTGTATATTATGAATCACGATTTATTTATAATACCATAGAGTACTACTACTACCTAACTATTTCAAAGTACTACATACATCCTTTTCTATCCTATATTTAATAATCCATTAGGTACTTTTATATTCTGAACGTAGCAAAAAAGCTATTGATTTTACAATGAAGTTTCAAAAAATATATACCTATTTCTTGTTAATCAATTTTCGATCAGAAGGAGTCACGCTAGAGTTTTTAAGCTTGTATGTTAACCATGGAAAATTAAATCTAGTTGGTACTTTTATTTAAGGTTATTTTCAGAATTTTCCAGTAGTTTGCTTAAGCATAAATAAAACTAGATTTTATATGGTCTACATAGTCTAAATTATTGTAGAAATATAGGGGAAATAACACAATTACAAATACGATTTACCATGGCAGTATATTTTTTTTATATATAATTGGTTATTTAAAGATCAAAGGTAATTTTATTTTACTATAGTAATATTATAAATTTATTATACTGAATTTCACTTGGTATCCTTTTTTCAAATTCAATACATCCACCAAGAGTATGCTACCAGATAATTGAAATGTATCCATTCCTACTAACACCAGAATAGCAAAGTATTTCCATCCTACTACTAAAGGGAATTTTTTTCTATTTTATTTATATAATAATTGTATTTCGATATTATTATAACTAAAAACCGAATTTTGCATAACATGCATAATATATCAAATACATGCAGTCATTGAGTTTTCATAAATCATTACTTGAATGGTAAAATATCAACATTTTATAATGCATACTTTTGCATATTTTGGTGCAAGTCCGTATTCTTAATTCAAATGCACTTTTACACATACTATGGGTATAAAATCTAATTTAAATACATGTATATATCTAATTTAATTTAAAATTTGATTTCTTAATTGTATAGACATTTTATTATTTAGTATGTTGTACTTAGGATATAATATTGTTTTAGTAAAAGTTCACATATTGTTGTAACATTTTTTTTTAATAAAATGTAAAAGTTTTATGTACCTTTTATGTTTTTTATACATTATTATTGTAAATATATATAATAATAAAACCAAACAGAAATTGTTTAATTTTATACCCCATATTTCATATTTTTTTCTTGCATATATTTACGAAGATTTTTACCTTTATAAGTACATATTTTCATTATACAAATGTCATGCATATTTAATAGTTATAGGTGCATGATAATCCAGTCTAATGGCTAGTTATAACAATATATAAAATCATCATTATTATAATGTTATAATAAATTATAAATTGTATCATTTGTCTTTTAAATTAAACAATTTAATTTACACTATAGCTGAATTATTTGTATAAATCTAAATAGAATAATAAAACAAGTTGGTATTAGAATAATATATTGTCTTCAGTATTATAATATATATTATCAGTGTATATTACAAACATTGTTCTGCAACATAAATATACTTATATCTAATGACAATAATATAATTTACGAATGAATTTATTCATATATACCTATAAAGTCTACAATATATATTTAAATAGGGTGAATAAGTATGAATAATTTTTTTAATGTTTTTTTCATAAATTTATTTGTATACATATTTACATATTATTTCATATATACTAAATTTTTTACCCTCGTCCTTTATGTGTTAAAACTATATCAACTTTTGATTTTCAAATGGCAACCTAAGATTCAAATTACAAATTCTTATAGCATATATTTTTATAAACATATTTATGTTTTTATTTTTTAATGCCAACAAATATTACTTCAGTAATAGGCATTCAAATGAAAGACGTGGCGGAGTGGAGAAGTACGTGCTATGACGGTACTTCTCTACTGAGTCGCATCTTAAATTTGAATTCTTATTACATTGATAATATTCATCGGGTTTAAAAAATTAATAGATACGTACAAAGTCTTATAAAAGTACATTATGTATGAATTTATAATTTAAATTATAGGTTGCCAATTGAAAATCGTATGTTGATACAGTTTTAACAAATATGAGAGGGGGATAAAAAAAATGTTAAATATCAAAAAATATAGAATAGTGTATAAACAAACCTTTATGAAATATTGTCAAAAATTATATTTACTTACTAAGATATAATATATATTAACTTATTATAAAAAATAACCCTACAAAGATGAATATGTACCTATATGAAACAATATACATTATAAATATATAAATGAAATTTTGAGCAAGTAAAATTATCTTATTTATCATTACTTACGAATAGATACTATATTATTTTTGAATAATTTATTTTCCATATCACTTACCTGAAAAAAAAATACATTTAAATTAATATAAGTTTATGATAAAAAACAATTTGTACAAGGTTTTATAATTGTATTACTTATTATCAACATAAACTAAATATAGACATAATTTATACAAAAATATGTCTTTATTTTAACTTGAAAAAAATGAATTTGTTAAAACTAAAAAGTATTTACTAAGGAAAAGCAGACAAATATCATATTTTTTTTTATTTTCTGAAAAACCCCCATATTTCCATAAATATAATATAATTTATTTCCTAAATAGTTTAATTTAAATTAATACTATGAAAAATATTAATTGTTCTGGAATTTTTTACAAAAATTAAATATTATTAATTACATTCTTTATTAAACTGTATGTTTAAAAAAAAATACATATCAAATAGCTTCTAATTTGATGAAAATACCTCCATAAAAATAGTTTTAGAAGACTATACTTTTGCACAATGAATGATAGGTTAAAGAAAATTAGTATTCCAAAAAATTTGGCCAAAAAGTATTCTATGCCTTGATTAAATTATAATACACTAAAATTGAATCCAGAAAAAATAATAATATTGTACATTGAGATTATAAGACTGTTGTTTACCAACGCTTAATCCAAAATCAAAATTATATTCCTTTTATTTCTACAATATATTATCTTAAAACTGGATTTTATTCTCTAAAATTACGACTATTACATTTGAATTATTCTAATTATTGGTTGCATTAAGTCTTTAAATCAAACATATTCATATGTAGGGTACAAAATATAATAATTATTAACTTTTAACGTTAATATATTTTCTTTAAATTTTTAATAGTTTTTTTGATTATTTTTAATTTTTATTAAATAAATGACTAGGTAGCTATTATGAAACGCTCACTATTTTATCAATACTAGTGAAGGTAAATTATTTATTCACTTAATATTTTCGAACTGCATACACTAAATAAATTTATAAATTCTGCCTGTAATGTGACCATATTTATCATACATACTTATACCTACCTTGTATAAAATATTACCAATTTTAAAAATTAAAAATAATATATACATATGTACAAGTAGGTGCCTACATACAAATTTTAAAAAAAATGGCAAGTGGTATAAAATTGATGCTGAACTGTTTCAATTGGATATCAATTAACAATTTACAATTGTATAAATGAAAAACAAAATGTAAAACGTGAAAAATAATACTGATTTTTGAGGGAGACTTTAATTAAAATCCATAATTTTTTAATGTCTTACGTAAGAACATTATTTATGTAATAATTCTTCATGCTTATAAATAAGTATTGTGTACCTCGACTGTTGAATGTACTGTATGATATGTATAATTAACATGTAATTACTTACACAAAGACAATAAATACTCATAATACCAAAGTAAACATGATTATGCATATAAAATTAATGGAATATGTAAACGTACAAAAATACTTATTATTGCATGTGCGTACAAAATACAAATAGTTTAACGAAATCACATAAATACAAAGTAAGTAAGACTGTATATTTATAAATTGTAATATTAATTCGTATGTATTAACTATATATCATGTGCTCAGTAATTAATTATTATTTTTAAATTGTAGTATCAAGTAAAAATCGCTGTTTAATGTATTTAATATTTATAAATCGATCGTAGTATTAAGAAATAGGTTCTTTTTACAATAAATAAATAAATATTTTGTTTCAAAGTACAAAAAAAAAAAACAAAGTAGGTAGGTAAGTACACAAGAAGTCCAAGCAAAAGAATAATATATATATATATATAAATATATAATATATATATTAAAATACGCAAATAAAATAATATTAGAAAGCATTTCTTTGAATTTGCATCAGTAAAGGTAACAAAAAAATAAATAAATAGAGTATATACAAACGCATTGTATATATTGTTGGCTTTCAGCCAATCTTTGGAAAAGTTCACTGTGTATAGTATCGATTTGGCTACAAATCAACTTTTATTTATTTATTTGTATCCATTTTTAATCAAACGAGTGCTACCATTCAAATTTAATGTCGTGTTCATTATTTCTAAGCATATGGTTTATTCATAATGTTGTAGGACAACTAATAAACTTAATTGTCAATAATGATTATTATTATTTTTTATTTTTTTTTTGAAGGAGAAGGGTTATTTCATCTTTTACAATATAGTACCATTAAACATAATTTCCATTTTAGAATATAATATTATAATAATAATACATTAACTAAATTTCTAAATACAGTAGACATAATATATGTTGGTATGCATGACCTATATCATAATAAAATTAAATTATACCTATTTAATTCTTCTAAATATAAAATTTAGTTACACCCGTAAAAATTCACTCACTATAGGCACATTTTTAAAGAGAGATAATGAGGGATTATTATATTATTATATATATACACGTTTAAATACGGGACACTGCTGGTCAAACGAATTTTTGATATAAAATATTTACCGAAAATATTAATCAAAAATATTTAATAACTAGCTATTTATTGATATAAATAATTCTACAAGTACTCAACACCAAAATACTATTTATTACTATTTATTAACGTCATTAAATTTATATGTGTATTGTACTAGAAAAATTTGTTTAAAAATAAAAATATCTACATTATATTTTACTTGTCATTAAATATATTATAGAAAAAAACCCCGAAAAATTGTGAGGCTTATTATCTTTCCCTTAATTAGCGTTATTTTAACGAAAAAATATTAATGTATGTATATTAATATGAAATATTATAATAATCGTAATTTAGTTTCCTATTAAATATAGAACTATTTAACTCATAAATATATTAAAGTGTACTTTACAATATTATACTGGTTATTTTGAGTTGAAATTTTTTTTAAAATTTTAAATGTGATTTTTTACTGTCCTGTCCACTTTTAAATATTGTAAGTCACAGCGATGGCAATTATTCAAAGATCATAATAATAATTTATAAACCTATTTAAATAATTTTATGTGATTGTTGATGTAAACAGCCGTATAGCACACCTATGGATTGTATAAAAACAAAGTTATCTTTAATCACTCTAATTAAAAGAACAAAGTCCATAAAATCATCCAATATATTACCAGATCAATTTTAACAATGGTCCAAAATTAAATAAAAATATAATTGGAATATTATAGTAAAACGTTAAAGATCCCTGCATATGAAATGCGGTTAAATCTAAAAAACAGCGTAAATAGAAACTAAATAGTTTTAGACATCAATTATATCAATTATACTTTAGAAAAATATATTTCAAAACAAATCAAATTATATATATTAAAACATGAAAATAACTATATACCAATCTTATTGAATATAAAATAAAATGTTTCATAAGTTTTAATAAATCCCATTTAACCGATGGTTAAGAAATATTTACAATTATGTATTGAAAAAGTATAATAATACTAATATGATTTATATAAAACTTTCAAGTTTCATAAAGATTTAATAAAAATAAAATCATCTTTAATGACGTTCTGATAATAATTGATACTATTATAACCGTATTACAGTCAGCAACGTGGTTAAAAATATTTTCATCAAGTTGGAAATATGCTATAATTATTCTAATTAAGAATACTAAAAAATCCTATAAATTATTTGACCTATCAACATTTTTACCCGCCATTTTATAATAATATTAAACGAAAGAGCTTTGTTTAATAGAATGTAATTAATTATAATTAATATTTAATCTCTACGGATATTTTACTTCGAAAATCATCTTTGAATATTACAACGCATTTAAAAGTTAAACATTATATTCCAGTGGTGTCATTATAGGTTTTCCTAGACGGAAGGAAATAGTGATCGGTCCCTTTACATTTAGTTAATATTTATTTCTGCTGTGGTTCCTATCCCTATAAATTAACATATTACATAGCATTAAATAAATATATAACATAATTTTAAATATTTAACAAAATATTGAATACAGTAATATATGTAATATAATATATGCCTACTATAAGTATATACTTCAGAGGAATAATACAATAAAATAAGATAACAATTTATATAGGTAATATTGTACAATAAATAACAAAATATTTATATTTATTATAAATTAAATATTAAGTTATAAATATTAATGCATATTTTTAATTTAATTTAATTTTTTTTTGATTATTTAGGGTTGACATTAGTCGAATAGTGAAATGAATTTCAAGCTTTTGCTAATGCCAACCTAACCTAACCAATTGGCGTCGGATCTCTGATTTAAACCGGCTATAATTACAAAACTCGTCCAATTTGGTAGCTATGCTTGTCGTTGCTATCAAGAACCATAATGTGTGAAAGTACAAACCTCAGTATGTTCGAGCTTGGGAAATAAGAGGATGTAAGACTTAGTATTTTTGATTTACCATTTTCGCAAAATATATATCAACAGCCTCATTTAAAATTATTTTAGCAGCAATGTTAAAATCAAATCACTCAGCAGTCAATTTTTATCGTTAGTTAAAGATTTTTTTTAAGTATTTGATTAAATGAGAAAAAAAGTGTTCATTTGAATCAGTAAAAAATAGAATCAGTCAAAGTATAATTATAATTTTAAAAGTTTTATTAATGGAACTAAATTATCTATCAACTATATGTCATGAAAATATTTGGTAAAATTAATATAAAAATAATCCTGTATAGATATTAGATAGAATTTAAAATATTCAATGATTGGCCGATATTTTCAACGATCAGTCAATATAGCTAACGATATACCAAGTTGACCTTCAGAAATTACAAAAATTCAAATTACCCCTTTTCCTAAGCCAAATGACAAAATTAGCTATATTTGTCATTGAGATTTTATTAAATATTTTAAGAATGGAAAGCATAATATATATCTCAGTTGCGATATGATCTTCTATCCTTTAATATTTTTATTTTATTTTGCTATCCTTTTTCTTTTTAATTAACTTGTTTAATAAATAAATATTATTGTTCCAAAATTGTACAACGCTTAAACTCACCACTATGGATAGATACAGATCTTATAACAATTCTTTTCAAGAATGCTATAAAAAATAAATAAACAATTGTTCGAATAAAATAAATTAAAAATTGTATTTTAGACTAAAATGTTTACAGTTAAAATATCATACCTACTGTTCTATAAGTTATTAAATTTAATCTTAAAAAATTACATTTTTTAATTATTAATTTCCTATTGATTTCATGTTATGAATATAACACGAAATAACTATGAGCAAATTTAAAACACTGTAATTGACCCTGTAGTTATTTTTCTGAATTTTCATTTTAATAAAATGATTGACAACGTCTGTACCATTTGTACGTAACATATACATATCTTAATATAATATTATCATATTATTCAGAACCAATGACTATCAATGACAAGGCTTAAAACATTTTTCTCATTATTATTGAATATTAGGCCATGTATAGGTATAGTATCAGTGAAATATATGTCTCTACTATATCTCATTAGAGGTCTTCATAGCTATACAGGAATGTATAATTCAACATTCATTGATGTTCTTTGATAACATTTATAGCGAAAAAGCCTTAAATAATATGCATATACAGTGCGCACATATTTTATCCTAATGACTAATAAATATACATTTTAATGATGTATTTAAAGAATATATTGGGAAATATTTTTCAAAATAATTCCTTATTAACATCATTCTAAAACAACCGGCTTACTCATACAGTACAAAGTTAATATACTAATAATTAAAAATACGATTATAAGACTAGGTTCATTAATAACATAAAATTATTAAATTTTAATAACAGAAAGATATTTTAACGAATTTAAATAAATATACAAGACCAAAGAATTAAATAGGGAAATTCATATTGATATTATTTTCATAGTGCAGCATTCTAAGGAGAACATGGTTATACCTAAGGGGTCAAATATGAAGGAACATGAAAATGCGCAAGATTTGTAGTGGGTAAAATAATTTGAAAAAAAAATATTAGAGAGATGGTATGGAATATCTAAAGAGGTATTAAGGACAGAAAACATTAAACAAGGGTCATCTTTAAGACGACGATATCCCTATATATATGACCTTTCATCATATCAGTTTCTATATTTAAGACATAGGAGGCATATGATTTATGGTACGCTCTAATTTCAACTGGTCTTTGGCTATATAGCGGTTCAAGGCTATCACTTTTTATACGATTATAGAGTGAATTAATGCAAATTAAATAGTATAGAGACAACTAGCTGAAATGAGCATTTGAGAAAATCCTAATACTTTAACGTTTTAATAATTGTTCTATTATTATAATATGGTGGTCAAAGTTTAGAGAAGGAGTAGAATAGATCTCAAGATGTTTAATGAGGGACACATAATAAGCACAGTACTATAAAGAGTAGTTATTTGTTAAATTCAAAGAAATACGATCAATATTCGAATTACAATGTTTATAATTAATTTATAGTTTTTAAAAAAATTTGTTTCTAGAAAAAAAAGTGGTTTTTATCAGTATAAAGCAAGAAAGTATGTTGTTATTTAATATTAATACAATAATATAGTTTAAACAGTATATTTTGATCAATGTACCTTATTTACTTTAAATTTTTACACTAATTTTATAAATTCAGTTTTTTATTCCAAATAAAAAACATAACATTGACCGTACATTCTAGATATCAGGAAGGTGTAACTTTTAATTTGTATCATTTTCTCGACAGAACTCCACTCAATAGTTTTTATTTACGTGTAGTTTGGGTTCTTATCACAGTTAATGCATAGTATAATACGTTTCCCATTTATATTAATATAATATACAGTCGAAAAATTATTTATTCTATTGTCCTTTGATTCTGTTATCTAATGGTCATGGACGTTTACTTGTAACCAAGCAGTACTTTTATTGTTTTAGAATCTCATTTCTCTTTCCTCGAGTATCCCGTTTTCTACTCTTCTTTATGGTTATTATAACCTTATTCATATTAATTTTTTTCAGTAAAAACATAGGTTTCCAGCAATCTATCCTTTACATATCTTCATCTTGAATACTCTTTTTTGTTTTTAATTATTTACAGCGTAATAAACAGTCTAATATTTATAAGAGTCTCCTCGATTTCGTATTTCCTAGTTCTAATTTACCATCTGTCAGGATTGCTACGTCTCCTCTTGTCTGTTTTTATTCATACCATATCTGGTATGACTAGTTTAGTCTGATTTACAAATTTACAAGTCACATTCATTTATCGTGACCTTAAATCAGGGGATTATGGTTTCTGTGTTCAAGTCAGCTTGCTATTCTTATAACTTCCATTTTTTAATTACCTATTATATTATTCTATATATCAATTATAGGCTAATATTAATTATAAATATTTATATATAAACTTTCTACGTAATTATGTAATAAAAATATTATAAACTGAAAAACAAATCAAATCAACAATTGTAACTATTTAATAGTAGCTACGGACACGGCACTAACGCATCATAAATATATTAATAACTTATATAATATTTTATATATTATATTATAATATATGATGTTATTAAGGTATCTAAACTTAAATACAACTTTAAATATTTTGATTTTATCTTTAAAAATGTATAGTTATAAATATTGTAAAAATAAAAATTTTACATCATATATTTCGATTCTAAAGTTTCAAAGTATTATTAAGAATCGAAGGAATTCATCGGAAATCTATTTTACATTCAATGAATAATATTAATAATGAAAAAAAAAACAGTTATTGTCATAAAATTCACATTTATGATACTAAATCATTTATATTTACTACATTGACTGATCAGATAAAACAAAATGCTTTTTTATATCTACATACACGTTAAATATCGCTCAGACATATATACACTAAATAAAAAATACCACTACTATCACTACGATGTATGACATTTTGTTAGTTATTATTCCAGTGAATACCGAATAATATATGTATCAAGATAGTTTTCACACGAAGTATAAACACAAATTTTTTTTTACTATACACAAAAATACAAAATATATACGTAAGTATATAATATTAAAAGAAATATATTAAACATTTTGTGCCGTTTATAACCTTTTTTTTTGCGGAGAATTCTGTAATAAGCTAATAGTTTCAATATTTTTACAAGATGGCGGCTAATTTTCAGAATAATTTCATAGAGACTAACAAAATATATTACATCTAATTCCGTGACGATAACACTTGTCTCCGACGTTTTTCTTCTATAGGTAAAAACAGAAATAATTGTTCCATGAATTGCAGTTATGAAGACGATATATAAAGGTAATATATATATCTTCACTGCTGTAAACATGTGTACTCGTCTAAGGAAAACAACTTTATGTATGCCGTTGACGTATATTGACATGAAGAAACATTTAAATTAATTGGTTCATCATGAACAAATATAACATATAGCATTATCATCTAGGCAATTCAATTATGAATTGAAAAAAAAAAGGTAAGGAAGTACTTTATATGTCGAGTATGATATAAGGAGAAGAATTTATTAGACCAAGTTTTAAATAAATCGTCGCATTCTAAAAATACAATTCCGATCAGTTTATTTTTTTTTGGGGGGGAGGGGGAATTCAATTTATAAAAAACAAAATATAGAATTATTTTGCTAACAAAAAAAAGGCCTTTTTAGAATGTATTTTATATATATAATAGCTGTCATACCCAGTTTCACACAGGATTTTAATTTAAATGTCCCTTTAAATGCAATATAGCAAATATTATTAAAAATGTATTTATATATTTTATTTTAATATTATTTTTGATGTTAAATAAAAAATTTAACCCACTTACCTTCTTTCCCTTTGAATAAAAATATATAGATATATCGTATAAATATGTACGCGTATACTATTATGTGTTTTGTCATTTTTATAGTATTTATTCAAAACTGCATTCTACATATACATGTTTATACAATATATAAAAGGGAATATTTATTCAAGTATTAAAAAAATGACTATCTTAGTTGCTCATAGAAAAAATTAATGTATTTATAAATTTATTAAATGTATTTTAAATATTTAACATTTTTTTCAAAACTCAATTTATGTTTTATTATATTGAAAGACAACCATGCTTTATATAATTTAGTAACTATTAAATGGTATAAACATATAAATACTTATATAGATATATAAACATACATACATACATACATACATACATACATACATACATACATACATACATACATACATACATACATACATACATACAAAAAAAAAGAAAAACATCAGATAAATCCTCGAAATTCTCAGGCCTAAAGAAGAACTTCCACTTTGTGAATTCTATAGTGTCAAACATTTCATAAAAAATATATTAACAGATTGCCATCATTATCAATCTCATTGTTATGATCTTAATATATTATATGAAAATCTCGATTCATCTCTTGGATCCAACCCGAAGGAAAAATGAAACAATTATTTGTTTTCTTGAAATATATAATAAGCTTAATATCTGTCAGAATGTTTATAATTAAAATTATAATTGTAACTTTAATTATATATTATGATAGATCTATGTAGAATATGTAACTAATGGCCACTACTGATGTTTTTTTGAAAATTAATATAAAAAAAAATGTAATTCAATTACAAATCCACCACCAATATCTTAACGGTGTGCGAAGTACTCCCACCCCTACTGACACCAAATGAGCGATGTATATCACCCCCACTTTCAGACTTTATAAAATTTTAAGTTTTTTCTTATTATATGGATAATAACACAAAACGTGTGTTGCAGAGATGAGAATGTTAAGGTGGATGACTGGAGTTACTTGAGAGAATAAAATAAGGAATGAGTATATGGGAAGTAGTAATCCTGTAGCTTCGATATTAGACAAAATAAGGAAGAATAGATTAAAATGAATCGGTCATGTATTAAGGAGGGAAGAGACTGGGGTATTAATATTAGTAAAGTAAATGTATGTTGATGAAATAGGGAGAGAAGAAGAACAAAAAAGAGGTGGGGAGATGTGATGGCGAGTGATATGAGGAAGATGGAGATACATGAAGAAGATACAGGAGATAGAGTTAGGTGCAAGTATAGAACAAGGGTGGCCGACACCAAATATTTGGGGGAGAAGGCGAAGTAGAAGAAAAGAAGAAGACGAAAAATGTACTGATATATTTTAATATTTTGATTTATGAATTGTAATTTTTTTGTATATGATGTTTTTGAACATTATAATAATAATAAATATTTTCCACTAAATTTATCACAGTTTTTGATTGAATACACATAAAATATAATATTTTAATGATCGGTATACGGGATTATTGATTTAAATAAAAACCACATTTAAAATTTTAATCTTTCGAGTTCATAATCCACAAAAAAAATATTAGATACATATAAAGAACATTTAGGACACTGATAAAACAAAAGTTCTAGGTCCATTTATTACTGATAATTAAATATTTGGGGGTATTTTAAATTTTGAGAGGCACATAAAATAATATTTTTTTATATATTTGTAAAAATATTATTACTTTAAAACGAGACAAGAATAAAAAAATATTAATAAAAAAATAATTCGTCCAGTGCATAAATTAAATTAAAAACGTATTAAATTCATTGCAAAGATTTGTTCATAAACATCAAAATTAAATCACATAATTAATTTACATAAATTATGAAAATTTGGTTTTTTTTACTCTAAGCATATATACCTATCTATATAAAAAATCTTCTATATTATTCTATAATATTGTTTTGTGTTTAGGATGAATGCATAAATAGTAATTTACGGAGTGCAATTAAAATTTTTAAAGCAAATAAAATTAACGTTCCCGAATGAATCATGGAATTTTTCTGCATCAAAAAATAGAACTATATTAAGAATCTTTAAAAAATTTAAAACATTGATTTATTTATTTAAATTACGATAATGGATCATTTTTAATTACTAACGACGTTCATTGGAGTGTTGAAATATTATAATACTTAAATTTTAATTCTATTCTAAATCGGATGATTTAACAATATATCGGTATTACATAATTCTAGTTTACTGATTGTGATTGAATAAACTATACAATATATATATATATATATATTTAATTCTGGTGACTTGTAAAATATAATACACAACTATGGTTCACATTTACAGATAACTATAGAATTATTGGTTCATAACAATAATATCCAAATATGTATATATTATATTGAATATAATAAATAATGTATTAAACATAATGACGTTATGTTTCAATTGTTTGGAAAATTATGATAAATCACAACAATAAAATTTAAATTTGAAAAATTACAATAGATTACAATTAAATCCAAAATTTAATTTAAAATAACTACTACCTACTTTCCTTTATAAAATATACTATTTATTATATTAATTAAAATAGGATATACCTAGAGTAAGTGTTTACTTATAATCATAAGTTTAAACATTTATTAACGATATAATATTTCACTCTCTCTTATAATTGTGTAATAAAACTATATATGTTTAAAACCATATATTGTTGCACTTTTTTTAACTGTTTAAAGTAAATACGTACACGTGAAATTTATACTATCTTTAGTGTTAAACATTAGAAGTGGAAAAATTATTATTGTTTATGATATTATAATATAAATATAGGTATATTTAAATTTGAAATTAACATACATAAATAATAACGAATAATAGAATATTTAGTAGTTTTTGTAATATTTCCTATTTTATATATTGAATCAGGTTTTATAACTTTACTATATGTAAGTACACTTAAATGTATCTTAATCAACTGTAAATTTAAAAAAAACAACGTACAAACTACATCGGAGGAGTGATGTACCTGTATAAATATATATATATATATTAATATAATTAATAATTATTTATTATCTGTATATATAATGTATAATACATTTTAATGTATTTTACCGGTGGTGGTTATTTAGATATTTTCAGGTTTATATGTCATTTGATTACCAACAGGCTGTGGTTAATATTACTTGAAATATCCAGTTAGACCTTTTTAACAACCTAAACATTTTATGAAGACGTCTCCGAAGAGTTGATTGAGCTGAAAATATAATCCCACCGCGTTTTAAAAGGACCGGGTATATAGGGACAAGCTTAAACTATTTTGGATATTCGTCTCAACGCAATCACCTCCCCCATATCAATATGTTCATACATATTCAACGATTTCATGCATATTCATTTGGATAGGCCACATAAAATGGACGGGTAGAGAAAATAAGGACTGTGTATATATTTCACGTGACACTATATTCGGTCTAAACATATCTAATCCACGATACTTGTAATCCTTATTGTTTCCTAATTAATGTGAACAACGTTTTATAATAACGGAAGAAAATCAATAATAATTAATATATATATATAAGGTGGAAAATTATTGATCATAGGCGTGTTCAAATATTTAGTACTTCTCTGTCCCTTGTCCTTATTTACAAGTGTTCCTATACTTTACCCGTGCAATACTGCTGTAGTAGTGACTAATACAATAACCAAAAAATTATCAAAAATTAAATTATTATATAATAGTTTTGAAATGAACATTTGACGTTTATTTTTATTAATTTTATGTGGTAAAAAAGTGTAATATAAATACCTAAAATTTATAAAAAAAAAAAACCCAAACAAAATGTAATTACTTTAATAATTTACTTTTTGTAATACCTAACCGCGCTTTCAATTTTGACAAATATAACTATTTTAGTATTTTATACTATATTATATTGCTCTCAAAATTAACTAGACACTCAAAAGTGTATTAATATATCATAAAGCAGTCAATTTAACAATATATATATTTTTTTAATTAAACATTTAATTTTTTTTCGATTTATAAATATATTTAAGAATATTTTTTTATTTCAATTTGAAATATCTACCAATATAGGTATTTACTATCGGTGTAGATACCTATATAAATATTCATTTATGTACTCATACAATACAACATTGAATTTGTATCTTGTTTATATTTCACATTTAAAAATTTAGACATTAATTACCTATTACGAAATTCATACTTCGAAAAAGGCATTAACATTTGAAGTTTAAAAGAAACAACTAAAATTTTGGACTATGAAATAAAATATAATAATTTCCATATTCAAAAAATAAAACTAAAAAAATAGAGATTACATTTTCAAGATATTATTTCATAAAATTATTATAATACATAAGTACATAATTCTTTCAATTATTAATAGCGATTTTAAATAGAATTTTAGAATAATATTCCTAAATTAAAAACATGAAAATTATGGAAATAATAATGTATTGTTTTATTTTATATAAATATATATTCCAAATAAATAAAATTGTAGTATTAAAATAATTTGAAACTAAATTAATAATTAAGAGTTAACTATTCAGTTAATAGAATGAGATGAGAAAATTAGATGAATCATTCTTAGTATATACCTACATAATAGACATACCTATAAATACAATTTTACACACTAAGTATATTCTATATATTTATTTCTAAATATTACATTTTTGGTTATTTCAGCTATTAAAATAATTCCTTGCTATTATTTTATATTTCCACTTACTTTGTCCCTTTTTTCCATGACCTTTAAAGTGCCACCTGAATATTTCAAAGTATAAATATAAATACAACATAACGAGTATAGTTTAAAAGAGTGACGTGACTCGACGATATAATAACTTTGTGTTTGATTAGGATTATATAACAATATTTACGTTGAAAATGTCATTATGAACGCACTATTAAGATCATGTTATAATAATAAAGATATATTGTTTCTATCACACATGACATGAAAAATTATTAGATTTCACATATTTCAAAAACTCTATTCTTGGGAAAATATATATTTGGTTGATATATGACTAGATTTATATGTGGCAAACCATTTTCTTAGGTTTATTTGCGTGGGGTATGCTGCAGAATTTTTTATTGTATTGAATTATATTACATTCTTAATAATAATATTTGCTTATATTATATCGATAATAATTAAATTAGCTATATTTAATACAATATTGTATAAATCAAATTGTTTTGATTATTATTTAAAAAAACTGGTAGTTATTATGTTAGGTATGTCTTAATAAATTGACCTAGTTTATAGTCAAAATAAATTACTTTATAATAACGTTTAGTAGAAAAAATCTGTTAATTGTTCGGAAAGATTTCGTTAGGAGACCAAAGGTCTAGACTCTAGACGTTTAGATATATTTTTCTGTCTATTTTGAGATCTATCAAAAACCGTTTATAAGATTATTGTGATCTAATAAACCGTTAGGATGATACGGATCGAGTTCCAAATATACTGATTTTATCTGACTAGAGAAAATACATATTCTTTTTTGGCTTTACATTTTCTTTGAACATATATTTAGATAAATTATACAGTTATGAATTAATAGTTTTTGATTGAATTATAATTAGTATAATGCTATTATTATTATTATAATGCTAGTATAATAATGCTCAGTTTTAGAGAAATTCGATGTTTAATTTACAATTTTGTGTTTTGATTCCAATGCTTTCTCAATTTTAAAATCAAAAATATGGTCTCATATTTTAATGTAAATATAAAATGACTGTTAAAAAATAATATTATGTCAGCTTTCTTTTTATGATCAAAAATGGAAATACATATACACGTTGATATATGTGGTGTATTTTTATATTCGTTTTATAAATCAATATATTATTTACAACGTATATTAGTATACTAATACATATATATTTATATATATATATATATATATATGGTATAATTTCTTTAGTATTTCATTTTATGTGGTTCAGGACGAGGGAAAATTACATTACTCCATCAAAAAGGTGAGTCATATTATATTTTATTGTGGTGCATACATACATATACAACCAAAAATATATCATATAAAATATACTGTCGACTATTCCGCCAGGTGATGAACAATAAGGGCAACCAATTGTGACACTACTAACTGGCTCATAAAAAAGCTAAAATACCTAATTGGCCATTTCAACGGTACTCGAATATTACTTTTTTCTGACATCGTTCAAGTTGATTTATGTCAACAGCGTTTATTTTCTCGAGCCTAATTTTTAATTTGATCATAAATTTTGTAAATAATATATGTTTTATTATAAATCATTATTTCATTATTAGATCTGACAAACGCAATAGCTTTGGTTCTATATAATACTTTAAAAATAAAAGTAATAATATATATGGTGTTCAATATAATGGGCTTAAAACATATAAAATATTATTCTTGTTCATTTATGAATTATTATCATTATTTATGTTTTAATTATAAATTAATTATCAAAAAGTATTCAAATAGTAGAAAAATTTACATTAAATATTTGTAATTTATTTATGTTTGTAAAAATATTTAGAATCATTATTTGTCTAAAAATGTTGATATCCAATAATTTATATTGGTCATTGAACAAATATTTTATTACTCATATGCATTTTAAATTTAGGTAAGAAATGTATGTTATAGAAACAGGGTTGTTATTAATCTTTCAAAATGACTCCCCCCTAATTTACAATAATATAAAAATTATAAAATTATAACTATTAACAGTTGGTTCAATATTTGATATATTTTTATATTAAAATATTATGTTTACGACTAGAAGTTAACATTTTACGTTACAATAAAATAAAACTAAAAACCTAAAAGCTGTCATTATTATTTTATTATTAATAATATTTTTACACTAGATACTAAAAGTTAGTAATTAAATATAAGTAAAAATTTTGAAACTAAGTGATTCTTTTAGAACTTAATAATTTTGATATATATAGTTGGGAATGTTACTATCAAAAATATATTTATATCTATTCAGTATTCATATACATGTATATTTAATTTAAAGAATAACTCGGTGTATTATTATATATTATTATAATATTATTTGGTATACTATTATATTTTTGTTTATTGTGTACTTTAGTTATATAATATGATTGAAGAACTATAAATAATTGGAAATTTAAGGAAATAAAATATTGTGCGTTTCGTTTTTTGGTATTTTAGTTTCTATATTATTATATTCTACTGTATTTACGAGTGTTTGAAATCGAAAAGGATACTAATATTATATAAACCAATAGGTGTATATTATATACTCGGTACGGCATACATGTCAACAGAACATAAAGATTGATAGCCTCAACAAATAAATGAAATACATTTTTTTTTTTTTAAAGCCTTAGTTGTTATTTATACGATGAATGAGAAAAGATACAACCGACATTCCCTGCGCACACTATACCTTTACTGTAATTGTCACAAGATTTATTCCGAAAATAAAATATATACGTGGTTTCGTTTTGAATATAATATATTTTCCATACGCGAGACTGTGATATAATTTTTTCAATTATAAATCGTGGAAACCATAAACAATATCGTGGTGTTGTCCCCTTCATTCACTGTTGCAGTTTTAAACACACTTCCGACGTATTCTTTTCCGAATAAAATAATTCAACAACTTCACTGCATTAAAACCACCAACAACGTTTTGATAGCTTTATTCAATTTCCTACTAGAATTTCATGTACATGCCACCAACCGCAATAGTTTAATAATTTTTACGTGGTTTTTGAGACATTTATAACATTAAATTCGTATATTAAAGTAAAAATGCTTTTCTTACTAAAATAATTTGATTATTATACCTTATTTATCTTTATTAATATTATTATTCCACGTAATTCAATAATAGAATGGAAAATGCATATTTTTCTCATAACATAGTAACTTGATAAGGATAAACAAAAAATTACTATTATTGTTTAAAAATACCACTAAAACTGCATCTAAACAGTATACTAGTGCTCGTCATTCTTTCAATATAATAGTGACTAGAAATAATTTATACCTTATTAGAATGATGTTCATTTAAATGTCATTAAAAATTTTTTACTAATTTTCACAAAATATAAATGGAAGACTGTTTGAATTTTTATATAAAGAATACCATACATACAATTCTATCTACAGGCATTTTTTTTTTCAAAATTCTTCATGAAACATAGAGGTAATCATAAAGATATAATATACGAACATAGAGAATAACAATCAAGAAAATACATTCCGTTCATAGAATATATTTTAGAAACATCTATTTCAAAATATTTAAGGTCTTATATTTTAAAATTATTTTTATGTGATGAAAATACAAAATAATATTTATTCTAATGTTTCAAATTTAACTTTTAAAATAAAATTATTTATGAATAGTCATATTTTTAAATTGCATAATTCAATAATTTTTAAATGACATTCTTACCATAGTTATAATTTATTATTCAAAAATGTATAATAATAATTATGTATATTAAATGAATTATTATATTAATTAAATATGGAGAAACTCAATACTTATTACTAATATATTATTCAATTTTCCGACAAAAACAATAAACAAGTACCTATATTTTAAAAATAAAAATACATAAGAAAAATAACCACTTATATATTGATCAATCTTAAACTTATTATGAAAAATAAAACTGTTCAAAGTTTATTTATAAAAGTATGAAATGTCACTTGTATGTATGTATTTTAAAAAAGGTAAGTTCTATTTATAAAACTGCCAAATAATACAAATATTGAGGTAAAAATCCAAAAATAAATTTTTTAATACAATTTAGATTTATTTAAAGTATTTTGCATACAAGATACAGAGTAATCATCAATAATAAGTATTATAATATTTCTTGTGTTGTATATAAAATCAATTTAAAATTCTGTATATACCGAAATAATTAAATTTAAATAATGCAAATAAAATATTCAAAATAAATAATAGGTTTAATAGATAATAAAATATTAACTAAAATGAAAAGTGCATTATTTTGTTTCTATATGATCAAAAAGTATTTTTAATTTACATTAAATAAAGTTATACTACAACAATGTATTTTAAAAATGACAAAAATAATTTTCTAAAATAATTATTTAAAATTGTATATAAATCGATTTTTAATTCCTGGTTAAATCAATATGAAAATATATAATGAGTGATAATTTAGTTAAGCTAAAAAGAAAATGTATTAATGATACGCAAGAAAAATCATAAATCAAAAATGACAAGATTTTTTCATCGAAGTATGTAATAATACAATATTATAAAAACACAAAACCTTAGTAAAAAATAAAAAATAAATGAATAGATTTGAGAGAAAAGTTTGGAATCATAAATCATGGTAATGTATAAATCGAATATTTCCCATATCATATTTCCACATAGTAATTCAAAAACTGAATTGGGTGATAATATATGAACTATATATCTACGTATTATTTACTAGATTAGGAGAACCATTTACATTTTATTCCTCCCAAATAAACTATAACTAACCAAAACTATTAAATTAAAACCATCGACTTTTTACTGGAAGTATAATACATTTAATAACAATATAACAATTATTAAAACAAAACAATATTTTTTTTGATTAATACGATATAAATATAGATAATACATTTTATCTTATAGCGCTGAATATGAGAACATAATAATTTTTGAAATACATATACGTAGTTAAAAGTATATTATTTTTATGATTTTGGGTTTATAATATTTTTATTTTATTCTAATAACTATTAAATTATATTTCTATATTATTTAAATAAATACTAAATAAAGTGCAGAATATGTTAATTTTTTACTTTTATAATTTTAAGTTCATTCCTTATAAATAGACTATTGTATTTTTATTTATGTATTTCATATAACTATAAATGTTTTAATTTATATAAAAATTGTAAATGCTTTAAAATATTATTAATGCATTTTTATAAATTATTATTATTTGTAATATAATAATAATATGCATTAATTTATTAATTATTTAGATTAAATTTAAAAAGTTGGTTATATTTAATAGGTATATTTTTTTTAAAGTTTATAGTTCAACTCCAGATACAGAATCAAATATACAACTAAACTTAGACCAATAATACATCTACTTTAGTTCAATAAAACACATAATTGAGTCTTGCATTTTCCTATTTGTTATATTTTCTACTTCAACCTTTATTATTACTATTACTATTTATCAGTTACGAAATAGCAAATTGTAAAACGTTGGATGGATATTTTCAAACAAATATAAATTATGGTTAAATTGTCAAGATTTTTCAAGTAATTTTTAATAATTATAATCGTTTTTAAAATGTTAGTACTAGATGTTCAATTTATATAAAAATTACAAAAAAAAAAAAAGTAAATCTAATCAATAGGAGGTTGAAGTACTTCACTCATTAGGTAGGATACTTGTGGTGAATATATTGAATTTGAAATCAATGATAAATGGTTAATTTGAATAAGAATTCTATGCGGTTCTCGATGTTCGAAAATGAGAAAGTTTATAAATATAATATATCTATTATATTATATTATTTCAGTAATATAATATATAGTACCCACTAATCATGGTTTTATATTATTTGGTATAATACAATTAATTGTATAGGTATGTATTTTAATGATTTATCCATATATACAAATATTAAATATTATTATACATAAAATATCAAACAGATTATGTATACATATATATTAATATAAAAAAATAGAAAACAATAATAGATTGAAGTAATTAACGATAAGAAGTTGTTATAAATTAGAAAATAACAAACTAATTAATAGTGGTCACTGAATATAGAAGTGATATATAATATTTATAAACACTAAAAACTATGAAAATGATTAAAAAACAAAAACAAAATTCAAGAAACATGAAACTACACCAAATATTTACTAATTTCTATAGAAATATAATATCACAATGTATATTAACGTCCCATTTTTTGTTAGCCGTACAAATTCTAATGGTAATACTCATACCACATACACCAAAACAATAATCAGAATCGTTTTATTGAAAGAAATGTTTTAATTATTATAAACATTTAATTTTATATTCCTTTAATAGTCTATATATCTGCTAACAGTATACAGCCCAACGATAAAAATGCTCCATCTCTTACTAACCCGTTTTTTTTTAAATGTAGATTCAAATATTTTTACACTAATGTAGTCCAAAAACAGAATAAATTAAATCACGGAAATCCCTAGTGGCATATATTCTTGGATTCTTGAATATATCCAGCATTTGAAAAAATGGTTTTCACTATTTATGAGATCAACAGAATTTTTCAGATTAATGGTACTCCGTGGTTAATAATTAAAAACTGCATACATACATAGTCATAATATAACTTGTGTATGTATAATGTATTTAGAGTTAATTTTTCAAAATATTAGGTATACCTACCTTCCTTTTCTGGTAAGTAACCATGCATTAACAACAAAATACTAATCAACATTTTAGAAAATAAAGCTAAAATATTATTCATAGTGGAATTTAACCTTAACGCCACAGTTTTAAATATAATTATATTTCCTATATTGCCCGCCAGTTAAACCGGAGACAGTCAATTCCGGTAAACTTCCTTCCACACACCTAATAACTTTGAACGTAAATAACAATTTAGTTACTCATAATGTTAAATGTAAGAAAAAGTAATATTTATATTTTTTTTTAATGTTAAGTATAAATACAATGAAATAATTCGATTGTTAGATGTCTATTTTGATATATCATTTTTTTCTTTGATAAAAAGAATCTAAAGAGATCGGTATAATATACAATTACATTATATTATTACTGAATACGATTATTTTGAGTATAGTTTTTACAATTTATTGTAAAATTGAAAATTGTGTTTTAAAGTGCAAACTGAAGAAAAATGTTATTTGAAAAGAGTAAATATGAAGACATTAGACTAGGTACCATAGTTCAAAAGCGGTAGTTTCCCATTAAAATAATTGGAAAACGTTGCGTTGGATTTCAAAATTATTTTTCACATTCAACAATTACGCAAAACAATATAATTTACTCGGTGCTCGAATCGGGAAAATAATAGTGGGGTACCTACTCTCGGGTTTTCGATAAATGAGCGTTCCCTCAAACTATATGTAACTCGTATACGGGAAAAAAGTAATTATAGTAAGGTTGCTCCGAAAATATTATAAAATAGTAGAGGAGCTCCGTTCCCGCGGTCCGAGCATCGGGATAACATCAGGATAACATCGTTATTGAAACCATCGGGTCATCTGTTGTTTCGGATAAATGTGTGAGCCGTTTGATGATGGGTATGAAAATAAATTGCCGACGTTATGATTTTGAATAGAAAACAATTTATAACGTTTAAAAAATTTAAATATTTAAGACGTCAACACAATCGCTTCGATTATTATTTTCGCCTTTATTAAATTCAAGAACCAATTTAAAAAGTATATATATATATATATATATATATAGTGTGAAATATATGTATTATAATAATGTATAGCCGTACATACGAGAGAACTCGTTTTATAATAATACATCAATAAGAAACGGAGCGTAAAATGTATTCTATTGTGTTAGCGAAACGAAAGCTAGTTTTTATTTATTATTATTCTAAATTGCTCTCGCCGTGTTTCGACGGGCAAAACACAAATTGCATTCCGCCAACACGCAGCCGGCGGGCTCAAAGCGTTTCGTGTATATTATAATCCTACTCGATGGAAGGCGGAACCATCGATAATTTTTTCGCTACGAGTTCCGGGCTGTATTATACCGTATAGGTACCACCGCTCAACTTGAAAATCATATCACGTATCCACGACGGTGTCGAAACTGTACACGGCGGATATTGATTGGCATAGCAGCCCCCCATCCCCCACTCATCCCCTTCCAACTGTATATTGGTAATGATGAAAATAATAATAATTTATTATGATATAAAAACTGTCTGTTTTAATTTGTATTCCACGGGGTCGGCGGCGGTGTCCGTATTTCTTTCTTTTACAGTTTTCGAAATACGTAGTATGAAAAAAAAAAACGGTCTCGAGGAGATAAAGACCTAAAAAAAAAAAAAAAAAAAAAAAAAACTATACCGAATTAATTTATATATATTTTTATTACTCGATGAATTAAAAACAATATAATGAATTGGGTGAAAAAACGAAAAAAACCGGGGGGGGACCGCCTATCAACAATCGAGAAGATACGGGTTTTTAGCACCCTTCCGCCCACAGGTCAATATTGGCCACGATGGCAAAATACCAAAGTGTCCCGTTTTAATTACGGCGATTAAGTTCACTTCGGTGGCCAAACATTAATATCGGCCGGGGGCGGACGGCGGGAAGGCGATGCCGCGCGGCAGTCGGCGCGGGTGGCCGGTGAGGGGGATGTGACGCGGGGGAGGGGGGGGGCGAGAAGGCACCGACGAGCAAGAAATTTGCGGGCGTCTGCAAAAGTTCTGGCCGCGCCGAAGGAATCCGGCACGCCAGTCACGTAAGGCCCCGGCTCAGCCCGAAACCGAAAGTCTGTCTCTCTCTCCCGCGTCCCCGTACCCCCATGAATTCAAAGTAGTACATCCGACGACCGAACGATATAATGAAAAACATCTATTTTCCCCGTGAAACGACCTCGTTTCCCCCTTATGCGCTTATACTCCGTGTCGCCGCCAACATCCGAAGTCTTCTAATAACATAATATTGTACAACAGCTACACGCACACATAATGTTATGCTCGCGCGCGACCCGCCGGAATTCGGGAAAACCCGTGCGTCTATATCAAACTGTAAACGATAAATTGTAATATGATTTCAACGGTGACTGGACCATTCGGATCAACGGTTGACCGAGTATTTTGCGAGTATTATGTCTAAGGTTAAAACGGTGTATGCCCGGTATAGTGTTTAAAACCAGTTAGGTTAGGTCAATATATATATATATATATATATATAATACTCTACGGGCGTGCTGAACAGCGGCGTATTTAGAAATTATTTATGGGGGGGGGATGAAATAATTAATCATAAGGTGACCGAGGTGATCATGCGGTTCACGAATACGGTGCGGGCGTGCTGTTATCTATATTCTATAAATAAATCGATTGAATGAAAATCCATTTATTTATTATCTATAGTAACACAGGTATTATGAATTATATCATTTTATGATTTTTATTTTTATTTTTATGGAAATATATATTATCCCCCCCCCCGTAAATACGCCACTGTGTTC
>JAIPRL010002786.1:2775-54546 GCA_025469235.1 Pemphigus obesinymphae | reverse complement strand
AAAAAAAAAAAAAAAAAAAAAAAAAAAAAAAAAAAAAAAAAAAAAAAAAAAAAAAAAAACCCAAAAAAAAAAAAAAACGCATACGGCCATTAACGTCACATTCGTCGTGTATCATGTGTAAAAAAAAAAAAAAAAAACCAATAACAACAAAAACATGACAATAAACGAAAACAAAGATGTCGTTAAACCGTAAAATTGGGCACTATTGTAGCAGGTGGTCTAGCTGAAAACGTACAAGAGTCCTGCACGCGGCTGGCTACACACTGCGGATAGATGTACGGAAATTCGGTTAAATGATGCGCTTAAAAAAACGTTAAAAATATAACGTCGTTATAACACCTTAATTCTTGTCTCGTGCATTTTTCCTTCTTTTTTTTTTTCAAACAAGACACGCGTGTATACGTGCGTGCATACTGTGTATATAATATGTAAAACGACACCACCTGCTGAGATGATCCCTATATAGCATGTATATAAGTGAAAAAAAAAAAGAAAGAAAGAAAGAAAGAAATTAAACATTTCCCCTTTACATTATACGCACAGACTATGGTCGGGGCAACATCTGTACAGAATGTGTCCCGGGGAAAAAAAGGGACCCCTTTTTTGTCCCGAGGGCTATTCGCTTTTTACTATACGAGAGATCCCTCAATATATACGCCCTATATATATATATGACGTAGGTATATAATATACACACGCACGCATTGCACAGGGTTACATATATATAATATTATTTGTGTTTGTTGTTCCATGTGGATTATAAATCTCCGTCATCGCCTTATAAATAACTCGGTTAACGGTCCTACTATATAGTCTGTAGATCTACGACTATAAAAATATGTTGTCGTCCTGCAATAAATATTTAGTTTATGGCACCCAGATGAGAGAAAATACATATACGAGGTCAATTAGCCGAAGAAAATTAAATAAAGATGAATTTTAAAAATAATAAGAATTATTTTGCAGCAATGCAGCATATTATATGAATGCACATTATCAGGTACCTACATACTTAATTAAAAAACCAAAATACATTTTTCTTATTTTTTGTGTCCAAATTGAGATTTTTAGTCAAGTCTAATTGGACAAGTCAAGAAATATTAAACTCACTGCCGAGTGTAGTGTCCTCTAATAAAAATTAATTCCAAATACAATAAAAAAAAAACAGAATTTTCTTGCTTTTATAGGGACACATCCATACACCAATGATCTTTTATCTTTAAATTATCTTAAATATAAATATTAAAAACTTTGGTTTTATATAAACTACCTATCTAGTTATTTGAAAAACACGATGTAATATTATATAATGATAACTCAAATTAAAATGTTTTTTAATTTACGAATGTTTAATTATTTTATCATTAATCATTAATTATTATGCTCCAAAAAATTTTAAATTTATGAAATATGCTCTTAAAACTAAAAAAATTACTAAATATGCAAAAATATGCACTATAAACTTTTGATATTTTTTTGGTAGTGTCTTGAAATTAATTTCTAGCTTACTTAGCAAATAGCAATAAATCTAATAGCCCACAAAAAACATGCAATTGCAACAACTTCTAAGCACTTACTTATTAACTATCGTATAGTTATAACTATCGAGTTATATTATTACTTATACCTATCCATTGCGATATGTATGTGGTTTGGAAAATTAGTAATATGAATTTTAAAGTCTAATAATAATAAGAAAAAAATTTTCAATTAATTTTGTGTACTAAGTAATAATTGACCTATGAGGGTTGAGGGTTGAGGGTAGGTGATAATAAAATAAATGAGTGTCTAACCACTCTAACCAGTAAATATTTACAAAAATATAAATAATAAATGGTCTGCAGTAGTGTTGTACTATACTACTATGTATTAATGTATTATGTAATGTATATAATATTATAATACCTACTGTGCAATATTATTATATAGTGTACAGAGTGCACACTGTATATTCTACACTCGTTAAGTTTGTATAATATCTTAATTTCAATATAATATCATATATAGTTACATATTATAATAATATGGAAACGGAAATCTAAAACTGTAAAGGTCAACGAGTCATTTAACTCAATGGCTAATCGCATAAATAATTGATAAAATAAATTACTGTAATATGTTATTTATTATGGTACAATAATACTTCACCGATTATAGTCATAATATTGTATAACACGTCATAAAATTAAGATTCTTTTTTTGAAAAAGGCAGATGTGATGTGTAGGTAAATTTAATTTGTTCATTATAACTTAATATTATTTATAATATATATATATATATATATATAACTATTTAATTTGGATGAATGCAATTTTGCATTTCAAACATCAATTGGAATTGTATAAATAAATATATTATATTATATACTTACCTCTAGGTCATATAGTAATATAATTTAGATATTATAAATTACCTATTATAGTTATAACTTATTACATATCTTATATCTGTTCATGAATTTGATTATATATTAATTATAGGTTGTCTTTATAAAGATAATGAGTAGGTAATTTAATATATAATAACTATTAAATTACATAAATAAATAATAATGTAATACTTAATAAATTTGATTTATTACAAAAATAGCTTTTTCGTAAATACCTCACTTTCTATTCGTTGTACGATAAAAAGTTTATTAAAACAATTTTAGAGGAAGGAATTTTCTTTAAACATTTTTTATATGCAAACAATCGTTTGAAACCGTTTAACGACTTTTGATATATCTACCTATCAATCTATAAAAATACACAATAATACGAATACACAATTTCGAACGGTCAAATAACAAAACAAATAAGTTTTACTTCGGAAAAATTAGTATTTAACTGCATTTTGGCACACACCTTTATTAGGCTGTTATGAACATTGTCTAAATAGTCCCTATCGACAGACTAGGCCTCTTGCGTCAAAGGTTATTCGAGGTCAAAGGTTCACGAAAATGATCTTTGAGTGAATATCTTTATATTGGTTGCACGATTAAAATTATAAAAATAAAACTATAGACAGTATAATTATCTACAAAAAAGGTCCTATGACTTTTGAAGGTAAGATGTATGGTTTTTGCGCTATAACGTGCCAACTGTATAGTTTGCTATAAACGTGCACAGAAAAAAACCAAAATATAAAAAGTCTTTAAAAGGTCCAAACTGGCAAAAATAAGAAAATCCCTTCCCCGTACATCAAATGTATGGACATTAAGATAACGTTTCTATATATAAAAAAAAAAAAAACACAAAAAAGAATATTCGCTTTGAATCAAAGGCATATTATGTATTATTTATTGTATAAAAAAATGTCCTTAAAAGGCGGTTATATTAAAATCTGTGTACTGCGATTAAAATTGCTCGTACATAAGGAATGCATTTTTTTTTGCATAGAGAATTTTCTCCTCTACAATTTTTATATGAAACTTTTTATCGCACGACCAGTAAAAGCGAGATATCTACTCAAAGGTTCTTTTTTATAGATTCATTTTAAGTCTTTTACTACAGGACAGTTGTTTGTACACAATACAATTATCCTAATAAAGTTTTAATGTACGTACCTATAGAGTACAACTTCTCAGCTTCTCAAAAATACTTTAAAACGAATCTATTGACGCATTTCCAATAGCGCACGGTAAATAATAAAAAAAAAGCTTGATTGAATGAAAAGAGGGATGTTTTGAGGCTCTTTTTCTAGCCTAACCTTTACATCTAGACAAACATGTAATTAAACAATTTATAGACAATTAAATGATTAATAATTTTTATTTGAAATTTTTTGTTGTAAGTATAATATTTATTGAGATTTTTAGGAAACATCAGATTTGGGAGGGGATTAACCCCCCACCAATTTATAAAATAGGGATGGAACGGAATTTTTTTATTTTTATTATAAGGTACCTACGTATATCCTTCAATAATTTTCCTACTCATTACTTAGCCTTTTTAAAAAAAAAAATTATCCCTCCCACACTATACCGGAGACAATATAATGCACTTCATATTATTGTGTATTTTTTTTAAATTCATATATCAAAAGTCATATAACGGTTTCAAATGGTTATTTGCATAAAAAATACATTGTTTTAAACAAAATTCCTTCCTCTACAATTTTTTTTTTAAACTTTTTATCGTACGACAAATAGAAAGCGAGATATTCACTCAAAGGTCATTTTAGTGACCTTTGAACTCGAACAAATTTTGACGCAAGAGGCCAGTCGATGGGGACTTTTTAAAGAATGTTCATAACGACCTAGTAAAGGTGTGTGCCAAAATGCAGCTTGAAACTAATTTTTCCGAGCTAATGCTTATTTCTGTATAATTTGACTGAGCTATAACTCATGTTTTTATTTCATTATAAATAGGATAATCAGTATTACATTTCTAAAAATGTAATACCATACATACACATGAGTATGCAAGTATTCAAGCAAACACATTTTTAAGTAAATGTTATTTTATTTAATTAGTGATATGAGGAAGGTGGGAGTAAGTGAAGAAGATGCGGGAGATAGAGTTAAGTGGAAGTGTAGGACCAGGGTGGCCGACCCCAAATAGTTGGGAGAGAAGGCGAAGGAGAAGAAGAAGAAGAAGAAGTTATTTTATTTAATTACACAAATTTTAGGTTGTTTATAGCAATTTTAAATTTTGAGACATTTGATTTATAATACTCATAATAGGTATAACTTTCCTACTTTACAGGAGAGTTAGATATTTCTTTTTTATTGAAAAATATGTATTTTTTGATCAAAAAAATAATGGTGAAGTCAGAATTTAGCAATCGGACTTGGTTTTAAAGTTATATTAAATTGAAATTTAGTGATTTTACTATATTCCTTTAGTAGGTTAATTTTTCTAAAAATTTCAACAATTTTTCAATATTCGTACGTAGTCTAATAGCAGCCAATGTGTTTTCATACACGGGGTCCTCGGTTCGAATCTCTTTACATCTAAATATTTTTTTGCATTTTTTTTCAACTTTTTTTTGTTCATTATATTATTTAATATTATCATATTATTATATATTATTAGTATAATCTACAGTAGTTGTTAAGTATATCCATCGAAACTTCACTCAGAATAATTTTTTTAGAAAGAAATGATTTATTATTGCTTTAAAATTCAATATATTCGTCATCATTATCCTACCCAACGTGTGAAGTGCTTCCCGGTTTTTTATATTTATTATAATTTATAACTAATATCTATAATAGTTATATTATAGTTCTAATAATAGTTATAAAAACAAAACGTAGTTGAATGATAAATAATATTGTTTCTAAATAATTTTCAAGTGTTATTTATATATAAAGTTTTTTTTTACAAACTATATAATATTATTTTGATTCTCTATAAAATATGATAACTCACACACTTTAAAAAAAAATGTAAATCAGTGAATAGGTACCTATTTGGATTTGTCTGCGAACAAAAACATACCTACTTCAAATAAAATAAAATGTACTTCATGTATACAATTTTATATAAACTGAAAAAAAAACTATGAATGAAACACAATAGCTGGTTCGTATATTATTATGTTAATATTTTAGATTGTTATACATGTATATTATCTTTAAAATTATCATTTACGGTCTATGTATGACTGTATGGAGTGTGTGGGTTTCTGAATATTATAATGAATGAAACTCACCGTGCGTCGTTCGTTAAAAAACTGTTCGCTTTTATATTATTATATGGTATTTTATTATAAAATATGAATAAGATGCGGTCATTGTTACAGGTAAAAATAAATAGATTGATATTATATTTTTTCTAAAAGTTAAAATATCTTATTTGTACGTATATACGTATGAGTTTCTAAGTATGTTTACTTATATAGTATATGTTTTTAACACATATTTTGTCTTTATATAGTTTATTATAGGCATCACTGGCCAACATTATATTATTATTATAAATAGATACAATACAGTAATATTTAGTTAAAATCATAAAAACATTAAAATAAAAATCCTTGATATACTAGATACCTATATAAGTGGTGTAACTATAGGTACGTTAAAATAGTATTGTACACTATTATAACACAGAATATATTGAATTTAATTTTGTTATAGATTAGTAAAATTTCGTAGAACATCGTTATGCATTATCGAGTGTTGTGTATTGTATATTGTTCCTATGTTATATTAAATTATACACGTTATTATTGATCAATATATTATATTATATGTAGGTATGTATAATGTATATAATTTATAAGTGTGAGGTTTATTTTTCATAAATATAAATTATATAGTCTACACTCCACAAAAACAGTTTATCGAAACATGATTTATAATATGTATTTGTTTTTTTTTTTTTTTTATTCATAACTCGTTTTTTATCATTTATTTTTATTTCATATTATACAAAACGGGCAAAAACCCAGACAGACAATATATAATATAATACGTAACAATAAATAAAAAGTATAAACAAATAATAAATATTAATTAAATTTAAATTAACAGTAAAATAATAGATAACAGCTAATAATACCAATTTGATCAAAAATAGAAGGAAGGGTGCTCATTAGCCATGCGCATTAGACGACATAAGGGGGAAATATTGAGATAGTTTGTTAATGGTTGATGAAAAAGGGACGAAGAAAGGAGCCAAAGATCTAGTACAATATGAAGGTACTTTAAAATTGATATTTTCTAATAAAGAGGGACAATCAATTCTATCAGATAATAGGTTAGATAGGAAGGACAAACTTGCAGAATGTATGGGGTCAGCCAGGCTGATGAGATTAAATAATTGACAGACAGTTCGTATAGTCATGAGGAGTGCAATGTATGTTTAATTTATGAGTAGCAAAGCAAAGGAACATTCTTTGTACAATTTCTAACATTTGTAACAATTGGAAGCCGTGGAAGAGTCCTAAAGAACTAATCCATATTCAAGGATAGGCCGAATTAAACAGCAGTATAGTATTTTTATAGGAGCAAGCAGATTGAATTCCCGAGATACACGCTGAATAAAACCTATAGAAGCTTGATGGCTTTGCAACTGATTTCCTCAATATGTTGTCCCGGACATAAATTATGCGTTAGCTTAATGTCTAAATCATGAACGGAATTACCGGCAAAATTAATTGGTAAGTTATGGATGGAATAAGTAAAATGCGTAATACCAAGACAACGATAGAATGGCATAGATTGGCATGTGGAGACCTACAGAATTTCCCTAGTCAACCAAACGGTTAAGATCTGTCTGAAGTCATAAGCAATCATCGATAGACCAGACATTAAGATATAATTTTATATCATCAGTAAATATTAATGATTAAACATGTTGTAAAACAGAGATTAGCACTGTTAATGAGGATACAAAATAGTAAGAAATTTATGATTTTATAATAACTATAAAAGTATAAATTATAAAAAACTAGTTATGATTAATAAATAACATTTTTTTTACTTATTGGTACTAACTTTATTAACAAAAAAATAATAATTTCCTAGCATTTTTGTACACTGTACACTTATTATTACAATATAGGTAACTAAATACTAAATTGTATAATAATAATAATTATATAGCCTATAGAAATAATATTAAAAATCTTAATAAAAGCTACAAAGTCCTCAATCACCATGTTTTAAATTTTTCACTAAAGTATAAACTATTAAATATAAATTTTAATATTTTATATATAAAGTCTCGCTTACCTATTTTAGGGATAAAAAAGGGTAGAAAACTTATTTTATTTTAACGGAAATATTAAATATGAAACTATCGACTTACATGTGAATATAGAATAAAATAAAAAATAATCTTTAACGAAAAATAAAAAATGATTACAAAAAGTGATTTTAGAAAGTACATATCATATACTTTTTAACCAGTCAAAATATAATAATTATTATTTTTTATTTACAATTTAATATATAAATGATAGGATATATACCTATATAGCCCGGTATAGGACATAGGTATTTTAGGAAAAAAATTAAGTTCGGAAAGTTCACTCTGTGAGCATGCTAAACTTCTGATTTTTAAACGTATTTTAAACAATAGATTATCATTCCATAAAAATTTGTGAAATAATTTGTATAACCTACCTACTATACTTATGAAACCTAAAACCTACAAAAAGAAAAAATATATAAATATTAATATTGGTAAACATGGTAACCACGAATTATAAGACAGATGGACATTAAGAAAACCAATCTTATTATGAAATGTGTTAGATTTCTGAATTTCTGTTTTCCTACAGTAACTATGAATAACAAAATATAAAGACAATCAATTGTTAAATCAACAATAATCCTCGTAACTATGTACTAGTAACCATAATTACGTATCGATAGGACGGACGGACACCACGGGGATAAAATGTGTCTAAACTATGTTTAAAAGTGCTAAAACGATAACCATATTAGTCCATACTCCATAATACATAATAATTAATATGTATTTAATAAAATATAATTTCATTCATAGTCAACTTATCCGATGTCATTGTAAAAGATGCAAGGTCAAGTTGATTTTATCATGATCGATTTTAAAAAGGTGTTCGACACAGTTTATCACAATTTCCTTATTTTTCTTTATTAGTGAACTTGAGTCACTAGAGGTCGGAAATCATCTCCTCTAGTCCTCTCTTGGCTTACGTTTTATGATTCTGATAGAAAATAATTCGTAAAATTACAAAACGTCATCTCTATCTTATTGTATACACTATACACCATCTGGTGTCTCTTAGAGCAGTCATTTCAATCCTCTCCTGTTTATCTTGTTTGTCAATTGCATTAGCCTTTGGATTCCTACTGCTAAATTTCTTCTTTTTGCTACATACTTCAGTCGAAATTGGACAATATACCTCTTAAGTACAACAGTTAGGTCTTAGATTAAACTTAAATAAATATCATGCTATGAACTTTTCTAGGCGTCGTGAATCTGTGTTCTATACAATTACCATATCAATTGTACTCTTCTTGAACGGATTTTTCTTATAAAAGATCTTGGTATTCATCATAGAATGCTATTAAATCGACAATCGGATAATTTTCTTTATTCTGTAGGTTTTGATATCAATGGCCTTGAAATAAGATGTTTAGTACTTATCAATTATCACTACATTTCTTATTATTACACAGATAATATAATAAATACGTTTATATTGTGTTATCATATGAATTATATAGAATACTATGGAGATAAAATGATTAGGTAGGTTCCTAACAACATGTTCTCCTGCTGTGAGTATAACATCAATCAAACCACTCTGAAATGAAAAAAAAACTGAAGTAATGGGGGAGTCTCTATCGTCTGGTATTCACCTATAGCCATCTTTTAATTTTGACCACCATATAAACATAATTATTGGTAAATCTCTCAGTTTTGGGTTTTATTAAGCGTAAGCTATGTAACAAAAGTGTTTACTTCTGCTATTTGTCTCCGTACGCTCTACAGTACTCTAGTTTGCTTGACATTAAAATATGGTGTCATTCTATTCTCACTTAGCCAAAGATTAACTAAGGCCTGAGCGTGTATAAAATAAATTTTTGTCCCGTGTCGTCTTTATCTCAATATCGATCATCCACGTCACGACTACTTTCTCATACGGAGTACCTTTGTTGAACATACCAACACTTTTCTTTTGCCGCCACAATGTTGATATCTCTGTTTTACCTCATATATACTCAGTGGTTAAAGTGGGGATGAGCGGAGAGGGATGGCGTCTCCCTTCTTTGTTTAGCTTAAGTTTAACGTTCCCTTTAGTTTAAACTCCGGGGATGGTTCAAATATTTTTTTAAACAAAAAAATTACGTGTAAAATACATTAAAAGTATAAAAAAAATATTTTTGGTGTATAGGTAACGCAATAATGGTAATGAATCATAAACTACGGTTTTATAATATGACTGTACTGACGAAAATAGGTCTACTTTAATGTAGACTGAAATTTTTATTTTTATTACTCATATAATTTTATTAGTTTCATAATATTAATAAGTATATTTTAAAATGATACATTAAATTTTATCTATATATATCAAAAATTAGGTGTTATTGTATATTTATTAAGAGGATGCCACACATCTGATTTTTAAGGGGCTTTGTATAGGAAATTTTAATGAAAATGAAAAAGAAATAAAAATCCATCAGTTTAAAAATATTTGAATATATTTTTAGAGTAGGTACTTTAAAAATAGTCTTGTATTAATATCATTTTTAATTTCGATATTTTTTTAAAAATATGTTTATCATGCAATAGATTTAACATATTATACTTAACATATTTAAATAATTGATCTGCCCTAATCCACCTGTTTTCAATAGTTTTAAAACTTCCATTACTGGTTTATAATAATGCTGAGGATGATAAATTTTTATTAAGAACCCTGAAAAAACAAATAACTGATTCTGGACTCGTTCAATTAGGTTGCTTTCAACCAGAAAAGATGGATTCCAAACTATCGAGCCATAATCTAAGATAGATCGTACAAGGGCAAAATAAAGTATTGCTAAACATGGAACTAAGTTGAAATTCATAGTGTGATGTCCTATAAACCCAAGGAGTCGTAAGGCCTTACAAGAAATATGTTCGATGTGATATCTAAAGGATAGAGTAGGTGTATAAATGAATCCTAAATTTCAGAAATACGTTTTAAAAGTGAGCAGTAAGTACTCGGGATCTAGAAAATGACATGACTTTACATTTGTTGAAAGTTGAGATTCAGGCCAGATGAAAAAACTGTTAATTGACGATTGAAGGGCGTCGCAATCACTTTTTGAGGATAACCGGCCGAAAAGTAGTATACAACAAGAAGAAACATTGAGAAAGACTATATATTAATAAATAGCAACGGTAATAAATTTCCACCATGGGGAACTCCAGATAATACCTTGAATATTTTTGATGAAACACCGAATAAAGTTAATAAAGTGCAATCTATCAACCAAGTAAGAATGGAACCATGACAAAATTAGATCCCCAATCCCTAGCTTATCTAAGATATGTATAAGAGAGATACGGTCCACAGAGTCAAATACCTTTGAAAAGTCCGTGAATTACGAATAAAACAAGAGAAAACTAAGGAGCTAGTTATTGTGGAACAGCCAGGAAAAAAGCCATGTTTATTAATAGATAATATGAGCAAGAGAACTCTTTTGATTCTTTTAAGAATCAGTTGTTTGAAAAGCTTACCAATAAAATGAAGATTCGATACTGGCCTATAGTTAGTGACTAATGTTAGATCACCTGATTATACAATTGGAGTAATTCTACTAATTTTTTAAACAAAAGGAAATTTACTTTTACTTAAGGACTTATTCAAAATAATGCAGATAAGAAAGTGGAGCATTTTCCTACATTTGAAGAAAAATGAAGCTGAGATACCGCCAGGACCCAAGCCTTGGACATTAGATAATGTGTCAAAATCCTCAGCAACTTCATTAGTGGAGAAGCATATTTGAGATGGCAAGAATGGGAACTCCTGGATTTTAATCTCACTAAGGACAGTGTTAGAAACTGACGTTGGTGGTTTGTAAATAGAAGCAAATGAATTGGCAACTTCAAGACCGGAAGAAGGACAGTCATTTTTGACTGAGGTTTGAGAGGCTATAAATAACGAAAAATACAACTTAGAAAAAAACTGTTTATTTTATTAAAATCAGTAGGTAATTCCACTTTCTACAATTATATTTTAAAAATTATATCAAATGGAAGCTGTTAGCAGCAACACATTTTTGAAGGCGATTCCTGAAGTTTTCCCTTGCTTTTGGCACATTTCGATAAGTTTGGACACAATTTATTCAGTGATTCACTACTTCAGGTCTTCTAAGATGCGGAGGTTATGTTTAAAAACCCTTTAAGGTAGCTCCAGAAAAAAAAAATCACACATGCTCAAATGAAGTGAGTGTGCCAGTCAACCCACGTCTTTCCTATGAAATACCAGCTGCGCAAGGAACATTTGTCGCAAAACAACAAGCGAATTTTGAGCTCTGTGATCTGTAACCCCGTCTTGTTGGTACTATATATTCCCTAATTCATGTTATTCATCCATTTTCTCTAAAATGTACTTCAGATAATTTTCCAACAACGAAACATAACGAATGGAATTGACAGCGATGATTCTGTACACTGTTACTTTAGGGGAATTTAATGATCTTTCATGAAGTTGCCATTGGTTATATTCAGCCCAGTAACGAAAATAAACATAAATAAGTGTAGGAAAATAAAATTATAAAAAATAAAAAAATAGTATAAAATTTTTTCGTAATACGTACGCACGGTGAAAACTCGATGTACACCGGTTTAAGACATGATTACTACTGAAAACGGTACGACCTAAGAAACACAACGAGACCACTCGCAATTGCTTACTTCCACCCAAACCCGAGCAATGGCCTCTTCAAACTCGTCAGTCAGATCCATCCCACTGGGTGGTCAGTAAGAGAACAAATAATAGAATTTGAAGAGCCTATTTAGAAAAGTTTTTTTTAAAAGCAATACCGAAATTCCATCAATGTGAAGAAATGGATAGGGAAAGCTCCTCGAGATTGAAGGGAGTAGTGAGAAAATGTGAGTGGAGGTTAAAGCTAGGCGGATGAGCAAGAGGACTAGGATACGCTTATTAAAGGAAGGGAACATAAGGAGGTGCATCATTATCGCAGAAAGCAGAGAACCAGCTTTCATTGAAAGAGGATATGGTACGATGAACAAAATTTAAAAAAATTTTTGTGGTTATACATAGGTTAGAGAGAGAAAAAGAAGGGTGTATATAAGAGGAAAATTTGTACCAAAAAGTCTAAGTAGAACTAGGAGGCCTAAAGTTTTAGGTATACTTCTTCCTATTATAATAACCGTAATTATCAAAAATCAGGTAAAAAAAAGTATCGTGATCAATTTAATTATATTTAAGTATTTTACTGAAAAAACTGTACCTAATAACCTAATATTGATTATATATTATATAATAATATATAATCAATGCTAATATCTACCTAATGTTCTATTATTATAAGCTATTATATAATATATTAAAATAATTTATATCAAAACTAATACATAGTCGCTTACTTGCAATTAGGAGCGGGTATAAATAATAATTGCCTGTCAGTGGATTTTTGGTGTAACATGTCAACAAATACAAATAAGCTCAGGTAATATGATAAATTAGTTAATAATATATTTTAATCAATAATATTTTTTATATAAAAAATTAGTCGTGTACTTGTATAATATAATGCAATTCTGAAATTCAGGAAAAGATAAAAATTAGAAAACATTCCAAAAAGTATATTATTATGTCATTACAGAAACTTTATAAAAAAAGGCTCCAAATTGAATTATTTCTGAGAACTTACAGTAAAAATGGTAGTTATTTTTTATAAATAAATCTTAAATTTTCAATGAAAAAAACGTTTTACATGCGTAAAAAATTAAAAATGTGTAGTTGTCTTTGGTGATAATAATAATATCAATAATTCTAATAATAAATAATTTAAATATCTAGGTATTTCTTTTTGGACAAATACATTTAAATATGTACCTATATATAAAAATAAATAAATCTAAGTGGTACATATAGTATATATACTATAGTATATCTATGTAAATATGGTCATAGTACTTTTAATAAATAAAAACTTATTTAATTTAAAATGCTAAATGCTTATAGAGTTAATATTTCGGATAGTGTAATTTTACTATATTTCCCTACTTTACTTACTTTATTTGTCTTGCATAATCTCTATTCTATAGAGTTCTGTAATTTTTAACATTATACGTAGAGTAAATTGGACTTATTATCAAATTTTAAAATGAGGAACATTATATAGGATCTCTCGTACATTCCTTTTTCAAATTTCAAATTTCTTAAAGAGATGAAATTATTTTTAAATTAAAATATTTAAAATACCTACACCTATCTAAAAAATTTTGTTAAAAGCCAATGAGAGATCATACAATAATATTCTTATCGTACTTTAAAAAATTACAAAACTATAGGGATTATGCAGAACGTAAATGTCCAATATATTATCCGTTAGAATGTTTAGACAAATACAGTATATACGGGTATACCTAACTAATAAAATTCAATCTTATCCAGTTTATCGAATTTAAATATCAACCAAACCGTATTGAACAATTTAAGTATATATCTTCAAACAGAAAAATGTCCTATTACCGATTTAGTATTTGATGGCATTAATCTGTCGGACTTAAATTATTTATGTTGTGTAACGCCAAAAACCAAGTAACCTTTCTATTTTATTTATACACATAAAAACATTTCTTTTTTTTAATTAGGTAATTATTTATTACTTACCTATATATTCAAAAATGAATGTTTTTAAATTGTATTTAAGAATAAACAAATTATGGTTAAGATTTTGTCATCTTGAAGATAAGGGGATAAATGACCTTTTAAACGTTTTGGATGAGACAGATAAAAAAACACAATTGATTTTGTTGTATCTCGATTCTAATGGTATTACATGTGAAGGAGTTACTAAAATAGCACAGGTAAATCGATTTTATTAGCTTATTATCTTATAGCTCACATCTTCAATTAAAAAAAAAAAGGATGTAAAAAACTATTATTTAATACAAAAATAATAAATAATAATGGGAAACGGACACTTTGTACTGTCTATTGTTTTATTTTCAAACCGCGGACACTTTATGCGATCGAAATATAATTTTGATTATCGATCGCAGACACTTTGTACAATCGAAATCTATCCATAATTATTTACACATATTTTATATAATGTATCATGTTTCCATTATGCAATCCACCTGTTTACAATTTTAGAGTTAGAATTAGTGAATCTATAGATTTTAACTATCCAAATAATATTTTCCTTCACATTTTTACACAGACTGTGTTATCCGTATTATTAGATAGCACTATTTTAATGTAATATATATAATTTTATTTTTATTTTGTCATATTTGTAATTTTATAATTTAAGATATTATTATACCTATAGGCTATTATACGACAGGTTATCGGGTTGGAACTCGGATATACCTCAATAGAATCTGGATGCTATTAGTATTAGAACTTTAGTTTTTCTTATCTTTTGAACAGCCACATAAATCGTGAACATCGCCAGCACAATGCGGCCCCGGCGGCAGGGCCGACCCGAGAGAAGGGAGTGTCTCATCCCCAACCTCGGAATGCAGTCGGAAAAATTGAGTTCAGTTGCCAAATTTTTAAGTTCAGTCGACAAATAGTAGAAAAAGTAGATTGCTCTTTTTTTTTTTTTTTGCTTATTTTATGTTTTGAAGAGAAGTATTACCTATATAATTTTTTTACATTTTCATGAGTAGGTATTTTGTGATACAAAGTGTCTGTCAACCGATATACACATACTTACTTACTATTATTACACAAGTAAATTATAATCACAAATTGTAATCTGTATTTTAATAGAATTTTGTACTTAAGAGGACGTCGCACCTGCATTTGTTGTCTCCGTCCAACTAATAGGCAATATAGCAAAATAAATTATACTACGCAAAACAATAAATGCTGTGTCTACCTTAAAATTAGAGTTAAAACATCTATTAGCAATTTAAAAAAAAGAGAATATTTTCTAGAAAATGACATATCCTTTTGGTAAAATATTTGTGTATCAAAGAAATTACAGCGTTTTAAGTTTTTATTTTTTTAAGACGCTGTAACTTCTTTGATAAACAATATTTAAAAAAAATAATATGTCTTTTTCTAGAAAATATTCCCCTTTTTAAAATTGGTAATAGGTATTTTAACTCTAATTTTAAGGTAGACACCATATTTATTGTTTTGCGTAGTGAAATTTGCTATATTGCCCATTAGAAAGACTACGGAGACAGCAAATATGGGCACGACGTCCTCTCAACAGTTCACAGTGCACTTATGGATTTGGTTATTTGGTATAACATATTATACGTCATATACTAGGTATATACTGCATGATGCGCACACACTCTGTTATACCTAATATCATACATTTTATTAACAGTTTTAAAACCATAAAGTTAAACCCTAAATTATTGAAAAATTTACGAAAACCGTATTCAGCACGAAAACAAAATTATTACCAATTAAGTATTTTTGGAAAACATTTGTTATACTTTTAAGTTTTTTTAATATTAACCTGAATTTGAATTTTGAATTTTTTTAACTTTTTTTATATTATGATTTAAATGTTTTTAGGACGTAATAGGTAGGTACAATATTGTTCACCGTAATAATGGTACCTATTTGTCATATTTTTAATTTAAATATTTTGTAATACCTATCTACTTATATAGCTATATTTCAAATATTTTTATGATAAAAACTAAATTTTATATAATTTCTATGATCTTAATACATAGTACGAAAATTCGCAGTTGTTAAATTTTGTTTATTTTGCACTTAAAATTTTTTTATTAATTTAATTAATTTAATACAGCTATTAGGGCTCAAATGAAATAACTATAATAGATTTTGATGAAATCACGTTTTAATAGTATTTATGTAGTTCTTTGATATTTTTTCTTTAGTATGTACCCATTAAGAAACTATATTGAGCAAATCGAAAAATAACTTCCTTAGGGCCGGTATTTCAATGTATACTTAAGCTTAGGCTTAAGTTAAACCAAAATCTGTGATTAAGGTGGACCTTAAAAGTGAACGAGTATTTCAATTCATTTCAAACTGATACTTAACTAATCTTAAGCTTAAGCCTCACTGTGGTTTAAACCAACCGAGGTTTAAACCATACCTTGAGCGTTCCTTAAGATAAGCCGAAGAATAGTACCTAGAGCTTATCTCTTAAACCTCAATTGAAACACAGAAAACTGTAGTTAAGCTTTATTTAGCCTTAAGCCTAAGCTTAAGTATACATTGAAATACCGGCCCTTAATGTACTAACTAAATAAAATTTAACTAAAATATAATTTTTGGGTAGGCACGAAAAAAAAAAATAAGACCGATTATTGTAAAACCAATATATATTCCTCGCTCCACTAAAAATCTAAAATCCGTACCTAATTGTACTTGTACGTATATATTATAATACTAATTCATTTTATTGTATTTTATATTATAATTATTATTATAATTTTATTAGTACAAAATGTTTGCCATAATATATTTTGTCACTACCTGTAATAGTACAAAGTGTCGGCCATAAAAATTTTGTCATTACCTGAAATAGTACAGTGTCCGCGGTTTTCATTTTTTCGACGTGATCGTACGTGTCCGTCAACTAATAATAATAGTTACCTACCTTTAATGTATTTCAGGTTTTGAGAACCAACAGAACATTGCAGTCGCTTTCGTTGGCAAACAATTTAATTAAGGATAAAGGTATAGTTATTTTAATGAGTGTTTTGTCAAGTTTTCGTCTGACTGATTGCGAAACGAAGTGGATAAAAGTACACGAACTACGAAGAGCTAGAGTCATAGAATATTTGGTAAGTTTAAAAAGTAATAAAGCAACATTTTAATTTAAGGTTTGATTTTACCACACTAATATATTTTTAGTTTTAGTCAATAAAAAATTAGGTACTTTTTATTTCATATTTCTAACATATTCGTTAAGTTGATAAAGATGAAAAATGTTTATACAAGTTTTTCATTGAAAATGTTTGGGAGGTATCTTGGAAAAAGAATAAATTAATTTATTGAATAACAGCTTTGTAAGGCACTATTTAGATAGGTAATGTTGTTATTATCATTTGTTTTTCATTTTTCTATAATATATGTTTGTAATAATTGATAAAGTCGAAAAATAAAATAATATCTGAATATTGAAACACTTGTGTCATAAAGAGATTGCATATATGTATAAATGACCCAATACAATATGATATACCTACTTATTTTTAATTGTAAAGTGTTTTAACCAAAAATGTTACTTACACCTTTCATAAATAAACGATTCAAATCAATAATTAATAAATAATAATAATAATATTATGTATTCATATTATACATAGGTACTGCAGTATTTGTAATTTAATTGGAGTCAGTCGTTATATAACTTTATTGTTTCTAATTTTATATATTTAATATTTTTATTACAGATTTTCTTCAAGTACTTACTACTACTAACTTACTAAATGATCAAATATTTTTGTAATTTTTAAAAAAATCCATAAAACTTTCTTAAAAATTAACATACATTTTTCAAAATTTTTTTTTTTAAATGTCAAGGTATAATCCGTCCAGTTCATCTGCGCCCTAGGAGACCGTTGCATTTTTAAATGCAGATGACTGCTGGCCTTTTGAAGAGCGCGCAGCGCTAATAAAAGGTGTCGAACAGGGCTGGAACGGCAAAACCCCGAAAAACCTCAGGGTTAACTGTAGTAATTCTATTAATACTATTATTTATGATAACACTTTTCCATTCCCCCTCTCTGAGAGGCTATCAGCCTCTACCTAATACGTGTGTGAATCAGTCAGTGGGTTATTAACCAGGCTATGGAGCGGAGCTCTAGTCATTAGCCATTAGTTAATAATCATAATAAAGTAAATCTTAAGACAAATTGTTTTTATATTATATTATATTATTTTCTAAGAGTGAGTACAAATACTAAATTAATGTTTCACTAAGTTCGATTATCCGTGTTAGTATTTATTAAAACCTAATCTAGCTATCCAAGTCAAACTATAACGACCATCTGACTAGTAGAACCAGAAGTAACCTGACATTTAAAAAAAAAAGATAATCAAATTAATTTAATTTGGGCAGTTTTAATTTTCAATTTTTCAATTGTATTAGGTACATTTAAAACAAATTTTATTCCACTCCAGTAATCAACATTTTCAAAATAAAAATTTGAGTAATCGTTTACTTAAATCACAGATATCCCGTCAGTGGTACCGTTTCGTATCCATTCCAGTACCTAGGATTAAAAAATAAATTTTCAAAATTCATTTTTAAGTTTATTGAGAAAGACGCTCATGGTTATGGCTATAACGGGGGTGGGTTACCAGAAAATTTTTGCTTGGTGTCAATTACTGTTTAACGTTAAAAAATATTTCGTATTCACTCCGGTTGGTTTCAAAATTTTATTTTTAAGTTTAGAGAAAATCACTTGCAGATAGGGCTATCTAACTAGAAGCGTGAGATGGGTTTTTCTCAACAATTTGTTGTATCAATTATAGTTTACGTCAAAATTTATAAATAAAAATGACATATCTGTCTCTTTTCTGATGTATAAGTATAAGTAGATTTCTATATAAATATTATATATGGGCAAATCCAGTTTGTAACGAACTACAAGAAATCAGACAGAGCGAAGGACGAAGTGGTAACGCTTTTTCGTTTGATCTCACGAACATTTAGCTTCTCATCTGACCGAGCCATCGAGCGCTAGATCACACATTTTAAGTTTTACTTTAAAAATTAAATTTATTTTTTGTATATAAAAAATATTTATAGAAATAGAAATATCTGTAATTATATAATATTGTACCTTACATATCGTCTTAAATAAAGTAAATATGTTACAGATGGATGCTATAAGTTTAAAACTAAAAGAAAAACAAGGAAATATTCAATCTGCCGATAATTCAGATTCTGCTGTAATGCTGTGGCAGTCAATCGAGAGTACTAAAAAAATACAAGGTGCGTCGAACCTACATCATTTGGGGTTTTCGCAGTGACTTTGAGACAGCAACTGACAATTTTTACCACGTTTTGTCGAATTGTATTTATTTATATTCAAATTAATACGTTAATGAGTAATGACAAACATAAATTCTTTTTTTCTTCAATGTTTTCTCTTATTTATAGATTTGTTTTTTATCAATTTGAACACTGATAAGATAGTCCATAAATCATGGGTTTATAATATATTTTATTTATTATAGAAGAACTAAAAAAACATTGTATTTTAATAGTTTTTTTAAATAATTATGATGATATTATAAGTATTTTATATGACTGAAAGTAATCAAATTGACATATTAAAAATAAATAAATTCGGTTGATGCATTTCGCTCATCTGGTAGGATACTAGTGGTGAAGAATATATATTTAATTTGAAAGCAATGATGAATTATTTTTTCGATAAAACTTTTAAGTAGTTTGGTGTAATTTTAATGCACACTCGTGTGCTCAGAATCTAAAAAAAAGATCATTGAAACAATATTTTTTCATTCTCCTCTCTTATTAGATAGCGATAGAACCCGCTCCTGAATCAACTAATATTACCTATAATATTTTTTTTATTTTAAAGTATATAGATAATTTTTCATGGTTTACGCAGATTCAATTTTCATTATGTGTGTAATAAACTAATAAATAATAATTATATTATAGGGGATTACAATGCAATGGTAACATATTGTACATACTTGCATGCAAAAGTAATTTTACCAGTGTGCAGTGGGGCAAAACTTATAAATCAAATTTATGAACTTAAGTCTGAACGCGCTATTTTAAAATGATGTAACAATGATAGTATTTTATATAAAAAGAATGTTTTAATTAAAATTTAAGAAAAATAAATTTATCAAAATTTTGTATTTGAAGGGGAGAAAATTACAATTTAAAATTGATTTTATGGTATTTTATATTAAATCCAGAATATTAAATATTATGATAATTTTTAATTTAACTGTTTACAAAGTTACCTACTTATGACATTTAGAAGAGATGCTCTAAGAATTTTTTTTCCAATAATAAGTATATACTTATATAATAAGAACTATAGGTATAAAGTATAAAGATGACATATTTTTGGGTGGGGAAAACTTTTAAAACGTAAAAATTATTATGGTTTAGCCATTTAAAAATAATTAAAATTTTCTTGGAATTGCCCTAACGAGAACGATTATAATTCTAACCCGATTCTCAGTTTTCAAATATGTTGATTATTATGGAGTTTGAAGTTTTAACACATTTTTTAGCGAATAATTTCCATTTAAATTGTAAATTACTCGAATTATTTATAGTATTTTTATACACTGCCAATACTATGTAGTATGTGTAGCCTTTAAATTAAGTATTGAAAGTAATCAAATTTGTTTCAGGCATTCAGGTCATTTTGATAAAAAATCGATGGTACCTATTTAAAAAGTCCTTAATATCTCTCTGTATCCTACTCCTACAATTTGAACACTTTGATTATTAAATCATATTAATAATATAGTATAACGTTTTTTATTTTTTATAGTGAAAAATTTAAAACAAAGAGCTGAGAGTATGATTGTTTCACATTCACATGCATATTTAACAGGGCCATTATTGAAGAGCGGTTCAGGTTTTTATTGTCCAGGAAATTTCAAAATTGCATTTCTAAATATTTCATGTAATTCGTTTAAGATTTAATTGATATAATTAGTGATGGGTTGGTTCTTGAAAAATAATCGGTACTGGTTCTTATCCGGTTCCAAAAATTCTTCTTTTGGTTCTCGATACCGGTTCTTCTGTGTAATAATGTGAATATGTAAATCAATAAAATAAAGAAAAAAATACATATATTATGGGATATATTTAAAAATAGAAACAAAAATACAAATTAACAAAATTAGCAATTACGGACTGTTCATTAGTTTATTTATTATAATATTAAAATTAAACTTATATTATAATATAATAATTAATATTTACTTTATATACTATACACATTTTTATTTTTTTTAAATTTTTGCTCAGAAACATTCTTACCTTGGTTGGATTAAGTCTGTTTCTCTTTTTATCAACAATTAACCCTGATAATAAAATAAGTCTTTCAGAAAAAATGGTTCCTGGTGGCACATAAAAATATTTAACAGATATATTTTTAAGACTAGGATATTTAGTATTACTTCCCTAAAAAACTTCAAAATATCGATATCTGGGTCCATAATTTGAGCTACCAGCTCACTAATTATTTTGATTTTAAGATCATCGTTTTTAAATGTTTTAATTTTGCTTATGAAATCTGTAATTGTTGGTTGGTCTTTAATTTTATTTGGTTTTATGGGACTGAAAAACACTGTAGATTTTGTTCTAATTGGATATCTGTGTTATTATTATGTTAATTACCAGTTTGTAAAACTGGTTGATCTATTAGTTGGCAATCCTTAGTTATAAGTTATGTCAGTGGCGTACACAGAGGGGGGCTAAGGGGCTGAAGCCCCCCCCATTGCCAGTATAATTGTACTTTTTTTATGTTTCTTATTATCAAATGTTATATATTATCTATATACAGTGACGTATTTTCAACTTTTTTTCTATTGTGTGGGTCAAATATATTGAAAACCAATCATTAATATAATGATATTTACATGAATTTTCAGTACTCCTGTACTCCCTCTCCATAAATACGCCGCTATATATATATATTATATTATATATACCACTATAATATATATTTTTAACAGTACCTATTTTATTATAACACTCAAATAGCACCTACTTTATTCTTTTATGCCTAATCTTGTGTCTACTGATTACTTATTTATTTTCAAGCCCTCCCCATTGAAAAATCCTGCGTACGCCACTGAGTTATGTTTAAGTAAGGTTAAACACTTGTGTTTTATTTTTTAGTTGGTTACACCTGCATCGTGATATTTTCTACATTTTTTCATGTCTTACATTAATCACATTATAATATTCTTATTAATAGCTTGTTAGGTCAATTTTTAAATACACTTATTTATTCGTAATAAAACTTCAATGAGTTAACCATTTTATAGAGTCCACTACATTTTAATTCAGTTTAATCATAAACAATCAGTATATAGGTACATATATCTGATAATATTCTGGTTGAAAGATTTAATTATTCATCAAAGTCCTCAGTATTGGTATTTAAATTTTTTTTTTTGAGGTTGAAAAATTTGAATAGAGTATTGTAATAAATGTTTTTTTTTTTTAATTTGAAGTAGACCATGATTTTCTTCTCGATATTTTGTTTTTACAATATTAGCAAAATATTCATTATTCTCAATAATAACATTGTGTTCCTATATATCATTTTGCTTTTTCTTGTCATTAATTTTACTAATTTTAAATCGATTAATATTATAATCAAAAGTTTAAATTAAATACACATGATGATAAAATAAAAAATAATTAAAGAAACAAATGATCCAAACCAGCGTGACCACAAACAAAAATAAACAAGAACCGGTATCGATAAATACGAGTAGACATAGAACCGAAAATGATCGGTTCTTTCGGTTCCCAAAGAACCCAGAACCGGCTCATCCCTAGATATAATATATTTATTAATTTAGGTATAAATGTTTTATTTTTAGATAACCGATTTAATCAAGATGTTTTGGGTGTTATAGAAAAAAACCTTCAGTATCAGCATAAAATTTGTTTGGCTGAAGAAGGACTAAAAGTTTTAAGACTTGAAGTTTGATAATAATATTATGTAATATTTATTGAACCGAATTCTATATTAGGTATTATTCATTTTTAGGGTTATGAAATAAAACACATGGAGTACATAAGTAAACTTGTAAAAAGGATAACCATTTTTCAAAAGAACACAAAGGCTATGAGCAAATTAACAAAACCTCAAAGTATGAAACTAGGAAAAAATCAAAATACAAAGAGTGAAAAAAGTCGTTAAATGATATAGTTGCCTATTTTTTTTTGTTTATGAATTTTTTTGTATATTACATAGATGACATGTGTATATCTATATAGTAGCATTTAATTATAAATTATAACAGATTCATACTATTCATATTACTAATTGTATATATACTCGTATAATTTTTATATTAATAATTATATTAATATTTTCATATTTAATATTCGGACGTACAGTTATTTACGTACAAAAATGTCAATAGTGAATAAATACAAGTATCATCAATATCGACAACGATTAAACGATTGAACGAGGCAGCTGATAAAACCTGATAAAACCTATTCCCCTTCCATTCTGTCGAACAACGGGTTGTACATGTTATACAACACAGAAATTCTCTATAATAATTTGGGATAAAATGTAAGTTGGTATCAGTGACATGTCGGACTGATAAAACCTATTCCCCTTCCATTCTGTCGAACAACGGGTTGTACATGCTAATATAAATCATCAACGTCAACGGAACGTTTGAGAACACTGCGAGAACGAAATAGGTGATTATACGAGCAGCAGTAAGTAATCCGAGACAGCAAAATAAAGTCCTTAAAATGTTTCAAAAATATTTGAAAAGTAATACATAATATTTAAAGAATGATGCAACACAGTTTAAATAATATTACTGAAAAGTTATTATAATGTTATATCGTCATGTTTTATCTGCCTTTTTAAGGTTATAGATACATTAGATAAGGCATTAGATACCTCCTAAAAGTTCTCAAAACATTCTGCACATAATATTTTAAAATATATATATATATATAAAATAGAAAATGAAAATGAACGACCTGTTACAACAATTTGTATTATAAATAGAAAGAAAAATAAAATATAATAAATTATTAATAAGTTTAAAGAGTATATTAGTAAGAATTTCTTTAGCAACAAACTGGACGATTACCTACTGTAATAATTGAGATCGTATACCTACTTATTTTAATTTTATTTTTTTAATAAATATCACAGATATGTAGTCTAATTACAACAATAATAAAACAGTGGATATCTATTACCTATATACAAATAACAAAATACAAATAATATTAATACCTAATATATTATATTTTATAATTATTTTTATATATATATATATATATATTTGATCATAAATAATATAAGCCTCCCAACAACCAAAAGATCTTGGAAAACATTGTCTGCCTCCGTCGTCCATTTGTAGAGACCTCGGAAGTGTTACCCGCTTAGAGCGGGCAATTTACCTAGCTTCGAAAGCGAAGAAACTGGAGGTGAGGACACCGAGACTGTTAACTGTATACAACGACCAATTTATAGTATTTTTTGGTAACTCAAAACCCTTGGGGAGTTTAAGATGTGAGGACGTCGGAAGCAAGAACGCTGGAACCGAAGAACTATTAACCACCTACGATGGCGAATTTACTGTATTCTTTGAAAATTATAACCCTCAAAATGTCCCTAGGGAGTTTTGGAATGAGGTTACTTGAAGTCATTACATGACTATGGCCACGGCATGCAATTTATAATAATCACAAAACATAATATATATCAAAATTCACAATATCATATAACATTCGTTATTTGTGTATAATTTATTTGAGTCCGGTTAATATCAAAGGATATTCGTACCCAATATTTCAATTTTGGCATTTTATATATAATAGGACTTACCTATTGAATTTGCTGTATGACAATAAAATCAGATATTTATTGTACAATTGGGTACAATAATAAATAATTGTAATTTACTCATAAATATAAAAATGTTACCTACACGATAAACTATTTAGTTATTTTTTTTTAATTACCTAATAAACGGACTAGCGTCAAATTACAAATAATACAATAATAACAACATACAACTAAATTAAGTACCTACCTATATTTAATGGAACTGATGGGAATTTTCAATGGACACATACATCGGTGTATGGGCTCATTTGAACCATATTTCGTACTGGATGTAGGAATATAAAAAGGAGCCGGTCGAGATGGGATTGGAGAAAAAGATAAGGAGAGTTGATATGCTCAGACAAAATGTTTTGTAAAAAATTGATATTAGTAATGTGTCTTCGGTTAGACAATGAATCAAGACCAAGTTGCTGGAGAACGACTGTGTAATCAAGAGGAGGAACTTAATTTTTAATGTATGGCTGGCAAAGTTTAGGAATTTTTGTTGTACCTACTCATATAAGCAGAATTGAGTTATTTGTTGTGAGGATTTCATATTACAGTTCATATTCAAGGATTTACCTAACAAATGCACAGTAGAGAGCTTTCATGGGAGTGGTAAATTTAAATTTAACTAAAACACGTTTAATTAAACCTAGGGTCTTAAGTGACCTACAATATATTCTCAATGTGTAAATTAGAACTTTGAGAATACCTATTTGTTGTAGAGAATTTACGACCAAAGGTTTTATTAAACATGTTTCGACTAAACTTAAGACTAGTTAAGTTAGGACTAAATTAAAACTTGAGTAAAATAGTTACTGAATTATTGAGGGAAAATAGGTATACTATTATCATTAATTGTATTCGAAATAAACAGTCATGGAACGTAATTTTGAAGTATTAAACGAAAAATCTAAGTTTTCAACTCTAGACACGAGATTATTTAAATCTATTTTATATTTAAATTATTTAATCCTTCTTTAATCCTGTCATAATAATTATTATTATAATACGCAATCTTCAATGTACGTGCTTCGCCTGAAAATTAAAACTTCATTAGGTTTTTATACAAAGGTACATACAATAAATATAAATATAAATGTTCTTACCGTCACAACAGTGTTTGTAATATTATAATGAACATCCACAAAAATCTGAAGGAAAGGGACGACCAGAAAGAGAGAAAGTATGTAGTACCTTATATAGTTGGTGACGACAATTTATGAACAACAGCAGATACTCGTAAGCACTTACCAAGAACACGTAATGAAATTATTAGACAGGACGACGTTGTACATGGAAACAAAATGTCGAAACCACATAACACATAAAACAAAAACTCATGGTGGCCGGTGGTTTCTCATTTCCTTTTCGTAATTTTTAATAAAACAACGGTTGGAAGTAGAAGGCGAACGGCACAGTGCCATACACTCGACCACGATGTTAGGTTTTATCTTAAATCGTGGTTTTACTACCGCGTGCACTCAACACACGTCATACGCCTGCAATTCGTGAACACAGTACTACCACCCAAGTACCCAACGCAATAACGTATTCGATCAATCATGTTATGAGCTCATAATAATTTGTATCTGTACCCATTATTATTTTCAATTTTATACTCAACGTTTTCATAAAAGTATCAATAGATGGCATTACATACTATTGCTATTTATTAGATAATATTAGATATTAGCATAATTAATTAGAAATTAATTAGGACAAATCAACTTTTGTACATTAAATTATAGTTTAATAATTAATATGTTCTACCATAAAAACAGACTTCATGTATGTGACTTTCATATATGTATTAAATAAAAACAGATTCATTAATTAAAAAATCTAAACTAAATAAATGAACTTCACAGGGTTGCATAATAGTAATCACCTACTTAGATTTAATAGAATAATTCTACACATAAGTAGGTATCACGATTCTCTTAAACACTAAAAACGCGCAGCCGTGATATAATCACGCATGTCGTCAAGTGCTCCTGAACAATCCGTAGCCACCACGCTCAAACTATACTTGCACGGTTGAGACACCGGAAACTCAACCATCGTTTGGGACTCAGCTCCCGTCTGCAAAGACCCCTGATCAACTGGTAATATATCCTGCGTGGCCATACCGAGACCCACCACGGGCAGACTCGCACCGTCATCCACTCGCCCCCGTCCTGCGCTATACCTCCGCGCCACTGTGGCTACGGCCTAAACATCTAACCACGCCTCAGATATTCCAGACTTCACTAGTCTTTTCATGCCGGACCCGAAGCGTAGATCACCTTCTCCAACAATGATAAATAGCCAAAAGAAGCTCATTAAAAAGAAAAACGCCATGAACAAGAAATATACTGACTCCGCAGTCCCTCGTCCGATATTAAAACCCATCCACTCTCATTATTCCGACCACACAATGCTCACATCTAACGATGAAATCTCTACGATAGATACTAGGTCCAACTCCCAATCCCCATCCTACAAGACTTCAACACTGCAGATAAAAACCAAACTAATACCTACTCCACTTCCACCACCTATCATCATTCCAACTGCTATCTGACGTAAAGCTGCACTACTCATCTTCAATACCCAAGATTTGCCTCCAAATAGTACCATAACTAAAGCCACTTCAGTTGGCATGATTTCTCTGAAAACTTTTACCTCTGAACAATTCCGTCTAGTGCAAAGAACCCTCAGTTCTCAAGTCAGAACTCCAACAGCAGAACTTCGAAGTTCAACTCATCAAATGTTTCGGCCTTGCTAATAAACCTATGCCCATCTGCTTAGTATTTCTCACTAGCCCCCAGACCAAAGACATATTTGATATTAGAGAATTGTTCTACCTAAAGGTCATGATCAAAGCATTCAAAAAAACCGGTCCTGCCCAGTGCTATTCTTGCCAAAGATTCGGCCACGGGTCTAACAACTGCGGACACCCTCCTCGCTGCGTCAAGTACGCAAGAGAATACCATGTAAAAGACTGCCTCAAAACAAAGGAGCAAAACCCTACCTGCTGAAATTGCGGTGGCACCCACACGGCAAACTACCAGGGTTGCCCATTTTATTCACAAGTTGCAAACTCCAAACTTAATCAACCATCTACAACACTAACGACCAAGCAAATCCCTCCTCCTCAAAACAACCTTCCTCTAACCGAGACTCGGTCTCCAAACACCATGAACTATACCAACGCTGTTAAAGGCAATCCACTAATGAACCTGGGTCATGTCCTAAAGTTACTAACCGAACTTTTAACAGCCATAACAAAGGCTGACGATCCCAAGGACATCCTGATAGCATCAATCAATTCATTAATTAACCTCTTCTCATCTCATTATGAATAATCTTAGGATCATTCATTGGAACTCCAATGGAATATCCAAGAAAATAAACGAACTTCATGCCTCTAAATTAAAAATCGATATAATACTCCTCAGCGAAACTCATCTAAAACCATTTTCTAACTTCAAATTACCAAACTACCATTCATACAGATCAGACCTTCCACCCATCAGAGAATCCCCCGCCCACAGAAGTATGGCCGTTCTCGTACATCATCGCATCACTCATCAATCCACCAAACTACAAACCAGCATTCAATCTACATCAACAACCATTCAAGTAAACAACCACGAAATACTTATCTCATCAATCTATAAACCTCCCAACGACTCCCTAGGCTTAATAGATCTAGATACTCTAACAAAGAGTAGCGACTGGACCTTCGCCGCCGAGTATTTCAACATGAAACACCCGCTCTGGAATAATCGCAAATACGGTGGGAGGCATCCTATATTAACATGTACAACAAAACGGTTACGCTATTCTAGCACCTACCACTCCAACATATCACCCGTACGCACAGTAATCCAGGCGTCTTGAACATAGCCTTGGTTACCTCTCAATGTCAGTACAGGTCTTAAACCTGAACGAGCTATCTTCTGATTACAACCCAATGCTTTTGGAGATCCATAGTTTACCTATTTCTTCCTCTACACCCTTAAAAAATAGATTCATCAATTGGAAAAAATTCACGACAATCCTATCTGACAGCAAATATGAAATTAACCCAAAAACAAGTAGCAAACCAGAAATCGAGTTTGCCATTCTCTCTCTACAAATAACATCCAATCAGCCATCGAATCTAGTATATATACACAACGAAAAATAGGAATAAAAATAAAACCATTCAGGATGAAATCCTTCACGAAATAAACGAGAAAAACCATTTACGTGGAGTGGCAAAGATCCCGCGACCCAGCCATAAAAAGACGCCTTAACTCCAAAATCACATTCATTAAAGCCATCCTCTTGACCCATAAGCAGGACGAGTGGGACAAGTTTATCTTTTCTACAAGCCAAAAAGACACATTAATCTATAACCTAAACAAACGCTTATTAAGCAAACGTCCTGCATTGCAACCTCTAGAAAACCCCAACGGTCTGGTATTCTCTTCGGCCGACAAATTAGAGTTCCTAGCTGATTCACTAGAGTAGTAATTCACTCCAAATCCTGGCTCAGACCTACCAAACGTAACAAACTCGGTCCAAATAATTAGAAACACAGAGGTCGTAAAATCTAATCTTCTAGGAACCCCTGGACACATCAAGAATCTATTATCCAAACTACCCAAAAAGAAAGCGCCCAGAGAGAAGACACAATATCAAACACGGCACTGAGGTTCCTTCCTGACAGGTCAGTCATGGCCCTGACAAAAATCTACAACGGATGTCTTAGAACCAACTACATCCCGCTATCCTGGAAAAAAACCTCGGTCGCAGCCATCCCTAAACCTGGAAAGAATTCTACCAAACCAGGGAGCTACCACCCAATCGCACTTCTGTCTCCTTTATCCAAAGTTTTCAAACGCGTCATCCTTTAAGAACTTCACAACCACTTGTTCAGTATCAATATCACTTGAATCATATCAGACCGGAACAGTTCGCTTTTCGTCGAGGTCATTCCAAAACTTTACAATTGGTTAATCTAGTAGACAAATTAAGCTTAAACTTCAACAACAGGACCTATACTGCAGCAATCTTCCTGGACGTGGAAAAGGCCTTCAATCGCGTAGAAATTCGCACATGAAGGCCTTATTCACAAAATGTCACTGCTAGAAATCCCCATTAACATCTTTATAGATACTTTCCTCACAAATCGTTCATTCTCTGTAAGAATCGAAAGCAAATCATCGTCCCCAAGACCAATCCTAGCAGGCGTACCGCAGAGCTCCTGTCACGTGCCAATTCTCTATCTAATCTTCACCAACAATATTCCCATACACGTGAACTCAAACATCTCCTTATCTGCCAATGACACGATGTTTTACTCGTCAAATCACAACTCAGAAAGAGCAACTTTACAACTTCAGAGACAAATTCACTTCGCAACCGACTGGTTCAAAAGGTGGCGGCTCCGAATAAACACAGAAAAAACTATAGCTATATTATTCGGCAGAAAAAGATCAAACAGCCTCTACCTTCTCACCATAAACAATCAAGCAATAGAATGGTCTATTCAGGTCAAATACCTTGGCATCACACTTGACCGCCATCTGACTTTCAGTGACCACGTTAACAACGTAGTAAAAAAGGCCTCCCGTGTCCGCGGAATACTTAATCCGATCATTAACAAAAAAAGCCCAATCCCACCGAAGACCCGACTAAAACTACACACCTATACGTCAGCCCAGTGCTAACATACGCGGGAGCAGCATGGGCCTCGTACATAAGCCGTACCAACTGGAAGAAACTAGAAGCAATCCAAACATCTGGCATACGTATTATCACTGGCCTTCCTTGCTACGTACGAAATGACATTCTCCTCAAATTCACGAACTCCAGAACCTTGAAATCCACCATCCACAACCAGAGCAAAGCCATGTTCTATCATAATTCCCTCTCACAATTTAGTCATATAAGAGAATTGGGTCACTCACCCTCCGACATAACTCACCCTAGAGTAAGAACCAAACCCAGGCTTCATGATTGGGCATCACACAATCCATAACTACCATATCCTACTAATAATAAAAAAAAAATGCAATGCAAATTTTAAAACGTACGATGTGTAAGTATATTATGTCATTTATACGTCGAAATTTTATATTTTATATAATTTTTGAATGGCTGCATTATGTGGATCTAAGTAATACTACAATCTACTATAGGTACAAATAATTCTCAATAGTTCAACCTATAACAACCGTTATGAAAAATTAAAGATCATGAGAGTAGGTATCTACATATTTGAGTGAGTGATTTCTAATAGGTTCCAATAGGTCTACCCAGTGGCGGATTCAAGGAGGGGGCCCTGGCCCCCCTTGACAGTTATATATTCGTAGTTTTAATAAAATAGTTTTAATTTTTTTAGAAATGAAATATATTTTTAAATTTTTTATGCTGTAAAAATTTGAGTAATACTTTATTTGAAGACCTATCATCAAATTCTAAATATTGTGCTTACAAAATTTTTATGAAAAACTTTGAGCTTCTCTCCCTTAAAAAAAAAAATCATAGATCTGCCACTTGGTTATAGATATTAATATTGTCACTTATTATAATAATTTAGTATAATAACAAGGTGGATTGATATACAAATTATTTCACATTTTACATAAGTCATAAGTGTAAACTAACTTTGACCGTCGTCGCTACAGTTTGAAGCCGCAGACGGCTCGTGGCTGTGTAGTCAATAGTGTATAGCCATAGGTATATTGTTTACTTACATATTTTATTTTTGATAGCATCGACAAATTATGGTTTGTTGATTTTGATTCGAAATTAAATATAGCTATTAGTCATTTTCTATACACAAAAAACTGCTGGAATTTTTAATGAATTGTACACGTTTGTTATTATTATTTGTTTTAATACTTTATTTAACTCAATATCTCGTCGATTCCCGGTTCAAAAATGGTAAACGATATTTATTTTGAGGTTTTTTCTACAGTTGTTTATTGCCATACACCTAATACGACATATTTAATTATGGCTGTATTATTATTACGACTTTTACATCGTGAATACTTCTACATTCGTGTATATTTGTGGCCAGCAATTACACGGCGCACATATTGCTTTGAATGTGTATGTGTTTGGGTACTCTTGGGTACTCTTATCAAAAATTGCTAGCGGAATATACGTCATTTGATTACCACCCCTACAGCGGATTGGCTATCTGCTGTAATTAGGAACAATTAAATCCAGCGGCTGACCAATATTATGATGAATTTAGGAACACACGGAATAACACAACAGATACTTTAAATTATTACATCTTGTCCAAACGTACATTTTTTAAGAAATTTTTAATTCCAACGTTTATGTTTAAATCAAACATAAGTATAGGTACCAATATTTATATTACCAACAGCTAACTAAAATAACTAAAATTTACAACGCATTAAAACTATTTATTTAATTAATATTTTATAGACCTATTATTGATTATGGTCATTAAATTTTAATTTTGACACAGTAAATAAACAAGATAATATATGAGCACGATTATCAAAATAATTAATTTAGGTATATCCATGAAGACTAGAGATCTCTAGTCTTCATAGGTCTATATCATTTTGTCGATATGTTCCTAAATGTATATACAAATTAACCCATTAGTGCCCGAGTTTTTTTTTTTAATTTTGACCAATTTTTTTATTTAAAACTCATAAATTATACTTACATAAATCTATATAAAATAAAAAAAATAAAAAATTTCAATCTTTAGTTTTCGAGATATTTGCTGTTACCATATGGCAACATTAGGCACTTGTAGTCACATATTTCATAACAATATCATATTTATTATTTTTTTCAAATATTTTTTATTTTAATATATTATAATTATATTAAATATAATAAATTTTATTATATTAAAGTAATCACTAGTAATATTTTATATTAAATATAATAAATCATCCTAATAATGTCGCTTATATGGTAAATTATTATATTCACTTAGATATAAAATAGTTATATAACAACGAATTTTGTCAGCTGTAATATTGGAATCAGGACAATTTAAATAAAAAGCATAATTTTTAGTTTAGACTACCAAATGATCTATTATTTCGCTATCAATAAACTTTTCAAAAATTTCGATTATAGACATATTTTTGTATTTTGAAAAATCTGGATCAGGAAAAGTGGTAACATTTTTAATATCAATGTTAGCTCTTTTTATCCAACGTGGTTTACGCTTTAATTTTATACGAATGCCCAACCACTTTTCATATTTATCAGAGATTTGAATTGGTCTTACAGTTGAAGATGTGTCACATACATTTAGAAATTGAGAAATATTTTGATAGTCTATGTCATCGTAGTTAACGCCTAACCGATCATTATTTGGGAGACGTATTTCAGCGCATTAGCTATAAAAATTAGGAATTTAATTTGTTTTTATACTAAATTTATAAAAGTGTAAATAAATACGATACTTACCCACTCCCATCTTCATCTCCAGAATCGCCATCTGTATCAATATGAGGATCGGGGAGTTCAATAAAAATTTCTCCTTCAGTGTCCGCATTCAAAAAAATATATCTGAAGCCTCAGACAGTGAGAACCCATTTCTAACCGAAAAAAACAATAAATTCTATAAAAACTCCAAAATAAACGCCTATATATAACGTAATGAAATAGCAACATCGAAATTCAAACTATAAATATTTCAAGTTTTGTATATATTTTACTATTTATTTTATTTGTTATATATATATATATATAACATATATGATATAGCTAATAATGTCTACAATACATATTTAATAATAATTATCAAAAATAAAGATTTGTACCTATATATATTAAATTGTACTTACTCGAAAGCTAAATCCGTTTTATGTAAAACGGCATAAACGGAAAATGTTAAAACTACAGAATAACTATATAGAAGTCCAAACAAATGAAATACAATTTGCTCATATCTTATCTGCACACAATAGCCTATTGAATAACATCGTTATTCCCACTGAATTCCCAATGTAGAATCAGCATCCAAAAATAGATCTATTTGATATTTCCGCTGCCATATGGCAACGTACGGCCCTATATAATGGCCCATGAAAATATATATCCTAATAAATCAACTTGCTACGGTTTCCCCTATCACATAATATAAAATATTTTCGGTACTTACAATAAATTAATAGGTAGGTGGTAGGTACCAATAATTAGTACCTATTTAAACATTTGCTGACAATATTTTATTTTCATGATTTCATAATTTAAAATCAACTTAGCTTGAACGGGTTCAAAATAGATTATTAGCTTTAGTCAGTTATAGGTATTCTGAATTTAACCGTGATATTCTAAAACTCCAAAACCTCTATTATAATATCAATTCCATACCTATTGCATAATGGTATTTATGCGCTAGATATTTCATAAACTTACACAACGTAATGTAATACTTACTCTTAAATTCCACCACATATAACTTATGTAATACCTACTTTATGTGTTGAATTTTTTTGATAATTCAGTCAATTATTATTATTATAATTTATTTATTTTTTAGTTTGACTAACATGATTTATTATCTGTAATAAATAATATAGGAAACCTATTATATTATAATATAGGTACCTACCTACCTAATGATAATCATATTTTACATTTATATTTTTGTATATTATATTACATTATTATTATAGAACTTCTAATTACGTCTATTGCATGGTTGAAATGTAGTATATTTCAAACATGGTCTATTGTACCTACTTGAATAATTGATTCCAATCTACATATCAAAATTTCCAATTTCCAAAACACGAACATGATATTATTGTAGTTTATAATAGTATATAAGACTAAAGACAATGCCAATATAACATTTCTTTAAAATGTATTAATCAACACAGTTATTAGGTATAGATATCGTAAATTATTCTTATATCAAAATAATATTTTAATAGATTTTTAATCAATAATAAAAAATACCGAAGATAAAAACTAAAAAGGAAAAAAAGAAAATTCAATTTAACAAAAAAAGGAAACAATTTCTCGTGCGGAAGTCAGTAGGTACCAGTGATGAGTAGTAACGTAACGGACGTTACTGTAATATAGGTAGTTACTTTTTCGGGAGCAACGTTATAATAATAACTTCGTTATTTAATTTTTGTAGTAGGTAACATAAGAGTAACTATGTTAGTTATCTGTAAGTAATTTTGTAAAATAACGCGTTGCAGCATATTTATAAATAAAAAATACAATTCATTCTAATAAATTCGTCTAAACTTGTCGATATCTGTATCATATCTGCAAAAAGTAAATATTTCAACGATTGTTTGTGATTTTATATAAGTTGGAGTAGGCATGATATTGAATTTTATAATATTCGACTGATGACTATCAGCAAAAAAATAAAGATAGGTATTTTTAACATTTTATTTTATTATTTTCATTTTTACATATTTAAAAATGTTGAAAGTAACGTCATTGTAATTAGTTATTTTTGAATTAAAAAAGTAATGTAACGCTATTACTTTTGTATTTAGGTAACGAAAAACTAATCTAGTTACCTTTTAATTTGGTAACTAGTAACGTAACTTAGTTACTTTTTAAAAGTAACTTACCCAACATTGATAGGTACATATTACAGAGTGGAAAAAAGAAAATTGCGTCGACACATGGTGCAAGCTGTAACTGTAGACAGTAGACACATCAATGATAGGTTGCTATGGAGTATGTGTAGGCATTAAAAAAGAAAATAGATATGAAGATATCAACCACATAAAAATATGATTTCCCTCCATGAACTATACATAGTGAAGATACACATAAAATATATTCTTTCTACAACATTGAACTTATGGGCTTTGATAAATTTCTTGAGAGTCAAATTATAGCCACGCCACACATAGTGATGTTTATGTAATATATAGTAACGGGACTAGGCATATGGGCATTATGCACCTAAGTACATATATGAACGTTAATTTAAAATCTGTAGTTTATATAATAATAATTTACGCAAAACAATTTATATAAGATATATATATATGGATCGGACATGAATTCCTAGGAGAATGTCCTGACTGAAATTCAAGATATCTTTGTTGCACTTGATGTTGACCCAGAAGAATTTCTTCACATTGATGACCAACTTGAGGCGCAGCAAACCCATGATGATTCAGCTATATTCATGGTTGAGAATGAAGGTGAAAAAGATGAAAACCAATATGAAGAACCAGAAAATCTGGTAAAAGATTATAAAGCTGTTATCTGCTACCTCGAGGAACTACAAAAATTTTCCCTTACAGTGTCCAATAGTGAGCTTTTGGATTTGACTTCGAGAGCCAAAGTGTGTGAAATAAAAAACAAAAATCAATAACAGATTTTTTTCAAAAAATATAATTATTATTAATGTATACTGGTTAAAAATAAATAAATAAATAAAAACATACTGGTTTAAAATAATCTTTAATTAAATTAAATTTTTTGAAACCCCGCCAAGACGGAAATCCCGTTAACACAGCAAAATTGTATAGTCCCAAGCGATTCCGTTTTATCAAGGTTTTACTGTATTTTGTTTTCCAAGCTTCGTGAACAATTTGTAGGACTCAATTAAAAAAAAAAAAAACATTAAACGCCTATATACCACCTTTATTATATAGTATAATATATTTATTATTTATATATACATATTTTAATATTTTTCATTTAAAAGCTATGTAATTAATATAATCTTCTATTTATTTTATTTTCCTTTTTGTTGCATTTAAACTAACATTACCTATAGTTTACCATTTTAACTTTTAAGCAGTAACCCATATATATATTATAATATAAAATAATTTTCTGATTTGAGAAGAAGTTAATAATAATAAATAGCTCAATATCAAGGGCCCAATCAACAATCACCATTTCGCTGACGTAGCCAGGCCGCTGTATAAACGCATAATATGTGTTTTATAATATCGATAATATCATATATCATATATTATTATAAGTTACAACTTACAATGCTGTACACTTTAAATTTCGAGTGTAATGTAATCCAATTAGGCCACTGAATTTGGTTCAATGGAGATCATTATTCATTTTGAAGAATAAATCAATATTAAATAATAATAAAAATGATATATATACTTGTATGAAATTAATCAAAATATAAAATAATTTTCAAGAAAAATGTTTAATTATAAATGATTTTACAATGTTGAAATTAATAATATTTCAGGCATATTACAATACTATATACAAAAATTAAATAAACTTAAAAGCAATTAATTTGTTTTTAAAATTGAGAAAAATCCAAATTAGAAACAGCTTTCTTCACACTGGCAATTAAGTAAGGATCTGTAGTAGTACTTAGAAGTTTTTCTAAGTTTAACATATATTGGTCAATAGTTTCAATAGTAGGTGGCTTAGTGTTATCTAAAAAAAATAAAATGCATTTTTGAATATATATAAATATCATATTATTAAATTATTTATTATAAAACAGTACATGTGATATTTGTTTTCTGTTATAATCATAAACTTGTGCACGGATCATATAATATATCCCGGGGGCCGCCTATCATAAAAATTGATGACTTTTTTTCTCATAATGCCCCCTCCTAATATGATTTTACACGGCCTGCTATAGAACCCTAAAATCATGTATTTAGTTACAATTATTTAATTGTAGGAGTGTTATACTACGGGCAGTTAAAACTTTACACAGCCGATCCTTTGACATCTCCTATTTACTATTAATTTTGCACAAGTGACAAGGCAAACTAAAATAATCTAGATGCAATTTGTCATTCTTCGATGATCTAAATATTGTGCGTACCTATTATTTTTATTAATTTCATAACAATTACCTAATACTTTTTCAAATATATTTGAACTGATTAAATATTGATAAGAATTAAGAATACATTAGTTGCATAAAATTTAATTTATATATATATATATATATACACACACACACATAGGTGTTTGATGATATTTAAAAGTATGTCTAAGTTAATATGAGGTGTCATCAATCAATTTAAGAAAAACTCACTCTTCAAGTGTTACAATTTTCAAGTTTCTATACATAGTACTATAAAAAAATATGATATTAAGGGGACTCCATACCATATGATTCCAATGAGTATTATTTATATAGATAATTTTTTATTATTTTGATGTATATTGTATGGCTTTATGCTTGTGCCAGTTGTACATACATAAACATTAGTGTTAGTAACTCGTATCAAAAGTATACGAAAAGCTATTATACACACCTGCATACACAAGTCAGCAATCTCTATTAAAACCACAGAAGAATATATATTTTTTAATCAATAGGCAATTCTAATTTCATCAGAATGTTGCAACGAGTAGGTACATAAATTTTAATTTTGAAAAATATTCTAATTGTCCATAACATTTGCAAAGAAATGATGAGTAGACGACTTTTTTGGGTAGGAGACGCGAGTAAGTTTTGGAGTAAAAAAGTTTTTGATGGCAAATTCGTCCTAGTTAGTACTTGAAGAGATCATTTTGGATTTTCCTAGTAGTAATCTTAACTCTTTCACTGCTGAATTAATTTTCTTCTTAAAGCATGTGTTGTCCTGAATTAATTTTAATTTTTGAATAATTATAAATTTCATATTAAAAAATGCTGAATAAACATGCAAATTGAGAAAAAATTAATTTTTGACCAAATTATCCAATTTGTTTTCTTAAACCAGTGGTTTCCAATCTTGCGCATATCTATATAAACTGTACTTACACATATTACAGTATCATCAGAACAAAACTTTAAAAAAGAAAAACACAACCAAAAACATTACTGTTAAACTAACATAAATCTATCTATGATTCATGATCTATCCATCATCTTGCCATGATGTATTATCCCAATTATTTTTTAGTCACCACTAGAAATAATAAAATACCATATTTATTTGTAACCTCATAAAATTGAACGAAATCATTTTTTTTTTTTTTAATGATTTTTAATTATACTGTACTTAGTTCAGAATAATTTTTAGAATGTGATGATTTATCTTTGGATTCAAATAAAAATCTCAAATATAATACACTATCGGCTATCCTGTTCATATCAGCTTTATTTAGACCATTTTTTTTTTTAATTAGTTATTTGTTTGAAATTTTTAAAACTTGAAATAGTTTTTATTATAATGAAAAATGTAGCTTAATCATTTCCTCAAGTAAGTACCTAATAAAAAATCTATATACGTTTGCAAAATTGTTTTCGGAGCACACATCGAGTTGGTCTGTCGGAATGATAATAGTTTTTGACTAAAAAATTGTTGTTGGGAGGCACCTTATTTAATTAATTAATAGTTAATAATTTAATTTGTAAAGTGACTATGATAGATAGAGATAACATGGATATAAGGGATCTATATTATAACTCTTCATAGGAACAGCCGGACAAGATTAACTACTAGGTTGATTACCGATCAATTAATTAGGCAAAACAAAGTAGGAAATATAGAAACAATGTTTCTCATTTTAATTAAAATTAAATTTTAAATCATAATCTACTAAATTTAGTATGAAAAAAAATATATATTATTTATATAGGTATCTATATATAAGAAATAATAGTAGTAGGTATAAATTATCGAGTTTTGTAACAACTGTTATTAAACAATTATCAAAAAAAGTTAAATATTTTTGAGTATTTAATATTAACTTAAGTTAATTATTATATAAATGAATTAATTTATGATAATATTTAGATAAAATGTAAATAAGACTAAAAAAAAATTTGAAAGGATAAGAAGTTTTAAATATTTAGGTGCTACGACGAAGTAAAAAGACGACTCATTACATCAAACAGGTGTTATTATGGATTGATATTACTATTTAAATCAAGATTATCAAGAAAATCAAAAATAACATTAAGTATATAAAGTTTTAGTTAAACCAGTGGTTTTGTATGCATGCAGTACTTGGGCCACGATAAAATTAGATGAAAAAAAGTTATAAGTGTTTCAGAGAAAGATACTGAGGAAAATATTCAAACCTAAAAAGACAATGAAAATATGAAAGAATTATATAACGAACCTAGTATTGTTGGAACCTTAAAAACTATGCGAATATGTTGCGCTAGGCATGTATGGAGATCAGAAAGATTAATTTGACAAAAAACAGCGTAGAAATCAAACACAAAGAAACCCAGAGGGCGCCCTAGACAAAGATTGGCAGACAGAATAAAGAAAGATCTGAGATTATTGGGAATAAGAAATGCAGAAGAAAATGCAAAGATAAGGAAGAATGAAGGCAGTATGTTGTTGCGACAATAGGCTTAAAAGACTGTAAAAAGCCGAAAAGATATAAATTAATTAATTTGAAATAGTAAAATAATATTTACCTGGTAATGCGATTTTAGAAAATGCACCGAGAAGTTTACATCGTAATTTATTTAAATGTTGTTCATACTTTATACATCCAGCACTCAGTTGTTCTGTATTAGTTATTAATTTAACAATACCATGGTTCATGTTTTCAATATGTTTATCTAAAACAGAAACTTCTTGTTCCTGGTCTATTACAGTTTTACGGAGATAACGTAATTCACTTTCTCTAGCTATAAACAAAAACTAATAATAAATAAATAAAATATAAATAATATAAATCAAATACCAACCTTTATTAAAGTTTAAAAATTCTTCAGAAAATATTGGTATATCATATACAGTATTATTGTTACCATTAGATGGTTTTTCTTTTTCTAATTCTTGATCCTATATGAAATAAACACATACAGGTTATATTATCTCATAATTATTTATTTTTAAACCTTATAGCTTTTTTTAATAAATAAATACTTTTCCCGTGTCTTTTTATTTAAAGAGTTATTTAGAACTATAATTTTTAGATTCAAGCTAAGATTATGGGGGGTTTTTTTTTCATATCTGTATACATTTTTTTAGGTTGAAGGAGTAGAGGAATGGTTTGCTGTATAGATTTTTTGATAGCAAATTGGTTCTAGTTGGTACTTTGAAGAGGTTATTTTTCGATTTTTCCAGTAATTTCTTTAATCATAAAGAAAAACTAAATTTTATAAATGTGGAGGAAATAACAAATTAAGATAAGGTAACTATTTTTTAAGAATATTGTATCATCGAACTTTGCTCAGAACCGTCTTTTAAATGGAATGATTTATCTTTACTTTCAAATTTAAATAATAATATATTGATTAATATTACATCCGAGGACCGAAGAATATCTGTACCTGGATGTTTTTTAAATTTTTAATGTTAATCTATTATGAACATTTTGGTGTATACAGTTTAATATTTAATAAATAGATAATTATTGAAAATGAAAATCCCACATACCAGATTGATAATATATTTCAAGAAAAATATTGAATTATATAGGTATTACAATAAATTTTAAAGTATAAAAGAAAATAAGACTAAAATTATTACTATCATTATTTATTTTATCTGTATATTATCAAAATTAAAGAGGCACTATCATATATAGTACGGTCTTGGGCCGTGCTTTTTTGTAGACTGTATTTACAAAATGTCACCAAAAATTTGGAAAAATGCCATTTGTTAGATAAAGACAGTAATATTCTTAATCTACAAATAAAAGGTCAATGAATATTTCCCCCCCCCATGACTGTCCGTTTATTCTACGACTGTTTTTACGTTTTGTTTTCCCGATCCGAACGTATAAAAACACAAAATTAGGTCCTTAGTAGCACATGGGTTGTGGTCGGTCTTCATTAAGTCGCCGCCGTTGTATTTTCTTATCTTTTCTAATCGTCATATACGTACTCCCACCAATATACTCTCATTCATATAAGATAACTTGTGCGCCAACGACCAAATTACGTTTGTTTCGGATCGGAATAAATCATCTGTCATCGGATGCACTACGCACTCATCTTCGGATTGTTCCTATTCACCCCGTTTTACGGTACTTAAACATATTATTATTTTTCCCATAAATCGATAAATTATTATTCATGGCCAACAAAAATATTTTTAGATGAATAAAAATATTAAATATAAAATTATTCAGAATACGTAACAATATTATGTATATAAATTAACTTTTATGGCATTACAATTTTTAAAACAACTTTTAAAATTTTAAAATATTCAATGACTTGTGTAAAAGATGTAGAAAAATGATAGTTCCACAGAATATTGTGATAAGTGCGACTATGATGTGTTTACTCGCGATAACGTGTCACATGTATAACACAGAGAACGAAAGGATTGTGCATCGACACTGACGGTCGCGAGTTTCTCCCACCACCGAGTAGTGACGGTCAAATTTTTCCGATCGCTATCACCTCGGTTATAATAATATAAATGCTCGTCTGAAAGTTGTTGTAAGAATAATGGGCTGCTCCGTAGCCGTAAGATACTACACCAATGTTCTGCTCGTTAGCCACGCCCATCATGCGCGATGACAAGTCATCTCATATAAATCAGAGTATAGACAAGCACCGACCTCAAACTAAAATAATATTCTATACTTCCCGTCTCCCGGTTCGCTGATTTTAATTGATAGATTTTCTGCGCCTCTGTAGTATTAGCATAGTAAATTTATTTATTTTTGATATTTACTATAAGTATCACTCACATTTTGTTTATATTACAAAATACGCAAATTTATTATTTTAAAATGAAACATAAAGAAATAACAGGACCTCTGGATTAGTTTTTTAGAAAAATTAAGTAAATATAATATTATATTTATTGTTTATATATATTTTTTCCATATTTTAGTATGAAATTTTAAATTTACCAATGATGTTATGATATATTAATATCATGGTCAACCAACATTTTCTAAGGTAAAATGTTTAATTATGCATTTAAATATATATATAATATAAGAGATAAAATTATAGTATTGAATTAAACATTTCTTTTAAAATTCTTTATTATATTATGTTAGTTTGGATATGTACATTTTACAAAACGATATGCAGGTACAATCTTGACATAATATTTATAGTATATATATATATAATTAAATTATATCTGTAGAATACATACGAAACTATAATTAATTATTGGCGGATTAAAAGATAGCATACGTTTAGGTACCTTTGTAGGCAGTAGTGCTGAAATATATATTGTCAACCGATTCAATTATCCAAAATAATACACCCACCACAAAGAAAAATTTCCTAAAACTTCACTTAAAAAAAAAAAAAACATTAAAAAAGCAAAGAAAGATCTTTTGAAAAATTGCAGAAGTATGCGAATCGCCAACCCATTAATCTCTAAATTTTACTATATATATATACATTTAAATAGTCTTGGTAACTGAAAAATATAAGTAAAATTAATACTATCACTCTTTTAAAGTACTTAAATTAAGTTTTTAAAAATTCGGCCCCCTTGAGTTAACCTCTAGATCCGCCACTGGTTTAATCTCTATGTAAACAAAATATTAAAATTCATACATTCAATAATTAACTTACTTCTTCAACGGGAGCATTAACTTTTTTTTTCTTCATATTGCGTTGTACAAAATTTCTATATGCATCAGTTTTTTTATAAGCGGCTAATTCTTCGACATATTTTTCTCGTTCATGTTCAGCAGCTAAAAGATATTGCTAAAATAATTAAAAACAATAAAATATTTTCAAGGAATCATAATTTAAATTACCTAATTAACAATTGTAAAATTTACTTGTTTTTTATCTGTAGGCAATTGGTTCCATTCAGAAGCCAATAGTTTGGTAATTTCTGTATATGGTGAATTGGGATTTTCAGCACGAATTTGTTCTCGTCTATCATTTAGAAACCGTATATATCCTGTAAATTTTGACTAATAAAACATACTATTGTATATTGGAAATAATTACATTTTAATTATACCAGAAAGTGGAAGTCTAGGAGCTGTTTTGTCACGTAAACATTTTTTACGTTTTTTGCCTTTTACATTATTTTTATCAATTTTTTTAGGCACTCCATTTTCAATAAATCTTTCTACTTGATCTACAATAAATAAAATATAATTACTCAATTAATAATCTAAAGAACAATATGCATTTCAACAGGATATAAAAAAATAATGGTATCTAGTTTAGTTATAGCTATAGCTACTCGCTTAATCTAAATAAATTCTAGTAAATAATTTATAATAATTACAGATAAAATTATTCACATTTTGTAGGTTTTACAATATTTAAAAATTAAACCTGAAAGTTGGAAGTCTACAAAATATAACATATCTACACTCTTTTTCTACAATACATTTATAAAAAAACTCAAAAACACAAATTCCCTAAAAATATGTAAGTTACCTATTCATTAATACATCTTCTTTCATGATTAATCTTATTTTTCTTCTCCTTCACTTTCTCTCTCAACTATTTAGGGTTGTCAAATGATTAATATTATATTGGTTAAATCAGGATTCGTTTATTGGAACTACCTAGGTACCTATTTTACAAGTTATTGACAAAAGTCACATCAATATCGAAATTTTTGAAAATATGCTAATAAGTTGTCAAATATGGTTAAATCAATATTTATGTATAAATGTATTCATTGTACTTAGTTTTTGAGTTATTAATAAAAAAAATTCTTTGTTTTGTAAATGTATTTTGAGATACAATCATTTTATAGGTAATGATAAAACGAATAAAAATAGATACGGCCACCTATATAGTCTGGATAAATGTATTTTAATGAATAAAGAAGTAAGAATAATAATACTGCTATCATAGTTATGTTACTAGTTACAAAATAAAAAGTTAATTAGATATAGAGTAAAATTATGATATAATTATAATAATATACATGTAATATGATGGATCAGTAATAGAAATTTGATGTCATTATATATATATAATATGTAGGTATATACATAAAAGATTGTACATTTTGAAAACTTGAAATATAGAAATACTAATACCTAAATACAATGTATATATATTACATAATAATTAAGGAAGACATGTCTGTTATCATTTGGTATTTACCAATGATATTATGGTGGTAAAAATATGTTCCATAAAGTAATAAAACCATATTAAGTTACCATAAAGTAATAAAACTATAAAACAAATAAAATATTTAATATTTATTTTTATACGATAACTTATACCAACAATTTGCAAAATACACGAACTTATAAATTTTTCATTTTTATTGAATATAAATAAATATCTTAAACAGCGTCAGTGAATTTTATGCAAAAGCAAAGGCCGTCGCCACATTGTATGATCCAAAGACCCATCCACACGGAGCATCAAATGTCACATAGCATTCCTTTGATTTAGACCGGTTATTTGCCCATTCGAAAATAATAATGCCACAGAGCATCGAAAAAAACCGGTTGAAAATGTATTCATGCAGTGATGTAGTGGAGCGTATACGCCACATGCCCACTTCCTAAATTTCAAGAAATTTGTATACCAAAGAGAAAAATACAAGATCTTGGGTATGCTGTAGAAAATGTACGTATACCTAATTCTCAAAAATATTGTTAATGATAATTCATAATAATAAATTATTATAGGTTTTGAAAAAAAAATCCTAGAATTAATGATAATAATTGACCAGAGACGAGTATCCCGACTGAGATACTTAGTTTGTGTGAGTATGAATATTTTAGATTAGGTTAGAGTATACGGATACTAACTTAGTATTGTATTCAGCATTTTTCTTTTGTAGCAGATAATGATGGAAAACCGAAACCTCCCATTTACCAATATTGACACATTTAATTAACAGCTATTGGTATTTAGAAAAAAATGTGTTTCACTTAATTTTATTTTTATAGTCAGAATTTTTTTTATAAAATTTGGAAAATTAATTAGTTTTTTTTATGTATAATATACAATTTTTGAATAGAAGGAACCAAGTAGGATTTTTCAGTCAAAAATCTTTCTTGAAGGAAATTTATTACTGTTGATATTTTAAAATGGTAAATTTTTTTAGTACTCTGAGCATAAAGAAAAATAACGAAAAATATTAATTAATACTACACCGAGCTTTGCTCATAATCATTCTATTAAAATAAATTATTTATTATTTATTTCAAATTCAATTTATCCATCACTATATATAACTATTATAACAATTATAAGTATATACTGTATATTGTTCTTCGAGCAAAGTACTTTCAGCCCCTACTAACTTTGTTCTTGAAAAGTTTTCCATATAAAAATAAAAATGAGAACATCATTATAAAGTCACTATAAGATATATACATGAGAATATATATATAGCTATATATAGTATATATTTTACTTCCTACCGCTCAAAATCCAAAACTTCTTTCTCCCGTAGTTAGTATTGTAGATAATTGTTTTATGTAATGAACTCATTTAATTTTATGTACATTTTGAAAAATCTATCTAGTAAAATAGAACAAAATTAACATTTTTCTAGATAACTATTGTGGTAGATCTTCATATTATAATATTAAAAATATTTTAAGCATGAGTATTTAATTAAAATTTATATTTATTAAAAAATATAGTAAATATTGTACCTATACTACTTTAAATAAAATGATTAGGGAAGAGCCTCCCTTATATATTTAAATAGGTTCATACCCATAAATTATTTTAGGACTACATCACTATATTTATCAGTATTTATAAATGAAAACGGCTTTATGATGTCACGTATCTTTCTTTCTTGAGCTTTATAGCTCCTCAACAAATGAATGTAAACAAATTTTAGTTCTACTATAAATTAAATCAATAAATTATCAATCACAATTGAAATTGAACCTATGTACCTAATTTTTTGTACTGTTTGGTTCTTTAAGACAGTGACAGCTCTAGCATTTAATTTTTTTTTTTTTTTGTGGGAGGGGAGGCAAATAATATGCTTTAGAAGAAATATAAGTTAAGGTACTTATTTTAAACATACCTACTAATTATTTATCAATTGGGCCCACTATTTTTTCGTATTGTATGGTCCCTTAAAAAGGATTTTATTTTTATTTATACAGAATTGATAAAAATGTAACATGTTATTTTACAAAGTTCCTCATAAATACCCATAGAGTAATATATATGATAGGTACCTATTTTTAATTCAAAATAAATTATTGAGTTACCATAATATTATTCAAAAAAGTAACTACCCATGTTACAGTAATGAGTAACTTCCGTTACGTTACTACCCAACACTGTATATTGCTGATTGTTGGGTACATTGATAAAGCATGTGTATGAAAAAGCATTGTCTTACATTGTCAAATCTATCCAAGTACCTACTTATTAAATTCAATAATTCTGTGAATCTTTTTAATTAATTTTATCACAATTTATACGAAACAAATGCTATAAGTTTGTATCTACTACATAAACACTTAAATCGTATCAATTGCATATTATAGGTACGTATTATACCTATCAACATCTCATAAAACAAAGCCTGGCTTTGTTTACTATAAAAACTAATTATTTTATAACGTAAAGTGAGTATAAAGATAATAAATTATATGGAGCTAAACTGCATTTATGCCAATTATATCTTTATTCCACGAATAACCGGCGAGTAGCCTTAAGGGTGCTGAGTACCAAATTATATAATATATAATAATGATTTACGTACCAGTTTTTTCCATAGATCCAGCGATTTCTAATTGATTCATTATAATAGACACAAATTATTCTGTGGTTTTTGTACTACTTTACACAACCTGTACCCTACAGTACGGCTGTACCAAAATCATCAGAATTCAGGACCAACAGACAACAAAATTCAAACGAGAGAATTCTAAAAATGTATTGATTTTTTACAAAAGCCAGTAGTCAGTAGTCACACATGACACATCACGATTCTCAATATTCGGTACTCACAGTCCACAGAACACAAATATTATTGCAGTGTATCCAACATGAACAATCGGGACAAAAACATTTAAACAAATTTAAAAATTTCAATGTTTAAACTTTAAAATGATACCTATTCTAACAAGAAATTTCAATGAAATACATACGTTAGATTTCAACATCTTCAATAATTACGTAACGCATTCGACAAATTTCATAGAGTATTTTGAATATTCTTGAGAATTTAACATACATACAAGATATTATACACAATATTGGTTGACGATTAGGACACACTGCCCAACATATTTCTTTTTGCGGTAAAGCGTAGGAGGAGTCCCTGCGGATTGTAGATGCTTTGACAAATTAATTTCTTTTCCGTATAATTTGAATCCACTTTAGTCGAAGTATAGTAATTTCAAATTTGTAAAATAAATAAACACTAATTCAAAATATGGGATCAATAGTTCTTAAAAGTCTTTCGGTTCTACTTGGTATTTTTTTCCTATTTGTAGGCACTCTGAAAATAAGTCCCGTCATCAGCAAAGAACTGCACAAGGATCTCGTAAGAATAAATATTATGTCAATAATTATTTTTATTGGATTTGTATTCTATTACATTATGATAATAATTTATTAAAGTTTTAAAAAGTCCTTATAGTATTTTTAATTTACTTAATTAAAGTATATATTTGTTTATCTTGAACTTGAATTAAAAATGTTTTGTATTTAATCACAATTTTCCATAGGTACCTACTGGCAGTATAATATAATAATTAAAAACTAAAATTTTATAATTATTGTTGATTTTATCAAATTTTTATTAAGCTCCGTTTAAAAAATACATTAAATTAATTTTACTAAATACCCTATATTATATATACCTATTTTATATAATACATATACCTTATATTTCATTTGCGTGTTGGTAAATAGGTAAGTAAAATATATTTTTGAGTAAAAATACTCATAACTTAGTTAAATAAATACTTTCCATAAATATTTTTTTTCAGATCGATTAATGTTTTGTATTTATTTAATTCAACCAACACTAAAAGTTATTAAAACTATTTTTTATAAATTACGTTTTAATTTTACTATTATAAAAATTATATGCAACTGAATTTTTTTTTTCATTTACAAAATTATTGCGTTATTTGTTATTAGGTAATTGTATTATTAATTGCCTAATAGTTATATTTTATTTTATAATAATTAATAACAGTATACCATACTAATCATTTTACTCGTTAGGTATTCTTATTTTATAATTCATTAACTGATTATAAATATTAATAATTAATTACTAATCATGTCTAATTTAGTTAACAAAAATTGTAACTTGTTTTTACAAACATAAATATTGTAGTGTTTTTGACAAATCTATTTGTGGTAAAATGTGCTATTTGGCAACATGCCTATGTATGAATTTAAAATATTTGGCATTAGCGTAAATTAGTTTGAGTTTTTACTGAAATATGTAATTATCATAATACTTAAGGTTTTTTTTTTATTTACATATATTAATGTACCCTTTGCAAGTACTTATCAAATTGTATATCATTATACCAAATAATTTTTTTTTTAAAATACAAGTGGACGACATTAATATACTTGATTAATAACTATTAAAAAATACATTTTCTAAAATTGTAATAGGTTGTAAAGATATTTACTTATTAATTATGTATTACTTATTTATGGAATACATATTAAATTTACATATTTGTCTTGATCATGATCAAATCGTTTACTAATTCTGTTAAATATATATATATATATTTTACAGCGTAAAGACTATGTTAAATATGCCAAAGTATTTCCATTATCAAAAACTATAGACTTCAAAGTGCCAGCTAAATGGTATAGAAGAGCTGTAGGTGGAACTGAAGTATTAAGTGGCGTGTGTTTGGCATTTGTTCCTTACAGTAAGTATTTGACAACAAAATAACCTAGTAAATTTAACCTATTTACATATATTATAATTGTTTTGGTATATTTTTATTTAAGGAAATGTTAAACAAGGAGCAAATATAACTCTTTTGATGTCACATTTATTGGCTGTTTATACTCATTATGCAGCCAAAGATAAATTTGAACGAATGGCTCCAGCACTAGTGTTTTTATTCATGTTGGCAGGACGATTGGTTATTGATTATCAACTAAGGCGTAAAGAATTGGCAGAAATTGCGGAAACTAAGGCTCAAAAACAAGAATAAAAATTAAGTTATTTTTCCCAAACCTAGCTCATTTTTTTATTCAAACTTTTGCACATTAATTATTATAAGGATTTGTTTAACTAAAGCTTGGGAAACACAACCCCTGTTCCATCCATCTATAAAAATGTTAAAAAATTTTTGTGTTCATTCATTCTAGTCATTATTGTTAGTATGTAAATAATTTGTGTGTAGTGTTAATTAATTTTTATTTAGGGTTTTTGACTATTCAATTTAAACAAAATGTATATTAAAATAAAAAAAAATAATTTAAAACAATGTACACATTATTAATATTATAATTTATAATTATTATAAGAAACAATAACTATTAATCTTCACCAGTGGTTAATAATTTCAATGCCTTTTGTAAATTTGTAATAGATTCTGCAATATCATCATAGTTTAATGCACTAGCAGCAAATTTACAATATTTCTGTGCTTTAGTGATTTGTGATGGTGTTATTTGTATTCCATCTAAAATATAAAATAATATTAATTAGTTGAATGTTTAATAAAACCCTAAAAAGCAAAGTTAAAATAAATAAAGAATAAAATAATTTCTTTAATTTGTGGTGTCATCCACTTAAGAAATTATTTTTTTAAGAAAACTATGAATTAATAATTAAAACTATATATAGTATACATTATACTTTTTTACTTTGTATTTATTTCAATTTTGCATTTCTAAAGTTCTTAATAATAACTACAATATTAATTGCAATGGGATTTTTATGAGTGTGATAATATAGTACCTAATAAGTGTAAACAATATTTCAAATTAATTCAATGTTAGTAGTCATTAAATTTAAGTTATACCAAAAAAAGGGAATACTAATTAATACCTACATATGTTTGGCAAAACTTTTTATAAAATATTTATTAACAATTGACTTAATTATATAAAGGTATATTATATAAATTATATAAATAATTAGTTAACTTTAGATAGGTAGGTATTCAAATACCTGGAGCCTTGACGGATGATAAAAAAGAAAATTAAGCAATAAATTGAAATTTTTTTAAAATTTACATATATACATTTTTTTTAAAATATTCAATCCACTTTACAAGAGTACAAGAGTGAGAAGTCTGTGTGGAGAAACTGAGGATTTTAGGGTCAGAGTGGGGGTACATCAGAGTTCAGCTTTGAGTAGGACTTATTTTCCCTGGTAATGGATGAGATAACAAGGGATATACAGGGGGAGGTACCATGATGCATGTTGTTTGCAGATGATATAGTACTGATAGTCCTGAGGAAGTGAATGGTAGACTTGAAAAGTGGAGGGAAGCTCTAGAAAGTAAAGGAATAAGGATTAGTAGGAGTAAAACAGAATATATAGAGTATGATTTTGGTGAAAGGGAACACAGAGGGAATAGAGAAAGGCTAGAAATAAAGTTAAGTGGGGATGTGGTGGGAGAAGTGGAGAGGGTTCAAGTATTTAGGGTCTGTTGTACAGAAATATGGGGGTTTCGAAGAGGATATGAAACACAGGATGAAGTGTGGATGGACGAAGTGGAGAGAAGCGTCAGGTATTCTGTGTGATAAAAGAATCCCTATTAGGTTAAAAGGTAAATTTTATAAGGCAGTGGTGAGACCTGCAATGATGTATGGAACGGAATGTT